>ML382235.1:3586-23897 GCA_005239525.1 Nicotiana knightiana
GTAACTTGACTGCCACTATACACTTTCCAGCATGAAAGAAAACTAAAAATAAGATTCTAACTAATCGGAAGCCTTATGATCGAGTATTTTCTTTGTAATCTGTAGAATATAATTTGGTGTTGTGCAATTACCAAAACCAAACTAACCATGAAGAGGTCAGTTTTAATCCTGATATTACGCGTGTTTAAACCATACTATCTGGCAGAATTATTTATGCGCTTTCTCAGTGAGTATGATCATAAAAGGATCAACTCAACTCCGGAATGTCACTTTTTCATACTTTGGACCCTCAGTCCATATTAATTCCTTGACTTGGTTATGCAGGCATTTTAAGAGGATAAATCTGATCATAATAAAGGATTCAGATTCTTTCATCTAAGGGGCCTTTGATTATCCACTTTATATCCGTAAAGGGTAATTTTCAACACCCTAGGCTACTATTTAGGCACTACCTAGGGGTGAATTTGACTATTAAAAAGTCAAATCCATCTACCCGAGTGCTCAAACTAACATAATTCTAAACTCTATAGGAACTATGCTTATCTTTTTAGAGGATGGATCTGACCATTTAAAGGTTCAGATTCCTTACTCTAATGCCTTTCTTAATTACATATTCCATATCCTTTAAAATGGTAAACTTCAACCAACCATCCTATTGTTTGTGCACTACTAAGGGGTGAATTTTACTATTAAGAAGCCATATTCATCTACCCTAATGCCAATATCCTAAACCATCTAGAGATTTGCTCGTCGAATCTCTTTATTGACCAAAGAGACCCAATTGAAAGCATGTTTTCTGCACACTTATAGAGAGAACCTGACCATAGAAAAGGTCAGATTCAATATCCAAGTGCAGATTATTCCACTAATGGATTGACATGAGACTGATGTCCCATGATACTCAATGCATTTTTTAACCAACTTGAAATCAAAACAGAATAATCTTAAGGATTTAGATATTACAACATATATTCAGATTCCTTAATATCTTATCACCTAAATATTATTTCAAATTCATAGACCAAGAAAAAGGAAGAAGATTCAGCCTTGACATAATCTCAGAAAAAAGAAATAACAAGAATCAAACATTTAGCATCAAACTAACAACAGATTCTGAGTATAACAATTTCATTTAAGTTCATTGTTATATACCTCTTTTGGAATAGAAAATAACCAAGGTCCTGACCAAATAAAGGTCAGGTAGACAGTAAAAAGCTAAGAAGAGACAGATTCAGTAGCAATGTAAGCAGCACAAACCAGAAGCCCAGCAACAACCCAAACCAGAGGAATTTCAGAGGAATCAGAAGCAAAACCAAAGAAGAGCACCAACTTAGAAGACCCACAGAAAAGAACTCCAAGAGTTCTTGAGAAAAAAAAATTTCGCCTACTGATTTGTTTTGGACCTTTTGAATAAAGAACTGTTCTGATTATTTATTTCCAGTGTTCTAGTAAAAAACAGTTTTAGAGTGTAGAGTGAATTTTCAGAGTGTCCAAAAATCCAAACAGAAAAAATCCTCCCCTCTAAAGGGAAGGGGGTCTTATTTATATACTATTTGGGAATGAGGTATCCTATGGTATATTTCCATTTCTGAAGCTGAAATAGTACATAGGGCAGTTGTCACTCTTATCCTTTTGGACATCTGCCCCTATTCTAGAACTATCTTACCCATTAAAAGACTCCCTTACCCTTAAAATCTGACTTCCTTAATATATGATTCCTCATGTACCCCTTTGAAGCCCCTATATTTACTATTAGGTAACCAGGGTTACTTACTTGGGTTACTATTTAACTATGGTTAACTGACACTAGTTATGCCCTTTAGGTGACAACTAGTTGTTCTTAACTAAGGTTGAGTTAATTAATGAAAGGTTAATTGATTAAATGCCTAGAGTTAGTTTCATACTACTTACTTATGTTTAAATCAATTAATTAAAGTAAACCAATTAGTTTTGACTTCTTAAATTAAGTTAACTGATTTAGTTTAATTAAGTCAACTCACTTACCTAAAATCAGAAACTTAACTAATTATCAGGCCTAGGTTAAATGATTTGTTTGAGTTAATTAGTCTTAAATTAATTACCTTAGGCAGATCTTTGGACTTAGTTAGTTGTTTAAGAGACTATTAGACTAGGTTAATCTATTAAACAAGTGATTATGGGAAATTATTGTTAACTAACTTAGTCTTGATAAGTCTAGGTTAAATCATGACCAAACATTGTTTTAGAACTGAGTTTTTAGCCTAATTGGTTTATTAGTTTTCTAATTATCAACTGATTTTTTAGGATTTTGGTTGATTTGTTTAGACTTAGTCAGTGTTCTTGTATTAAAGTGTTTAAGTTTTCACTTGAGCCTAGGGGGAATTAGTTTGTTTAAGTTACTTGAATAAGACAATCTAAACTAAGAGTCGCCATTTAACCCATGATTAACTGGAGGTTAACATCTAATTGAGACTAATAACAGAGGCAGCAAAAAATCAGAGCTAAAACAAACGACGACCTCAAACAAAACATGAACAAAACAACAAAACATGAACAAAACAACTAATAGGGGCTGTTTTAATCGGTTAGTTGTTCATGCTCGTTTATTGACAGAATTCAACAAGATAGAAATGTCCGGCAATTAGCAGAGAAAGGAAATAAAAATAAAAACTTAGTGCTAATCTTGCTCATACAAATTATTATACTTGAACAGTTAAATCATACAAAAAATAGTGATAAAAACATAAACTAAATGCATTTGGGACTTTAAACTAAACAATGAAAAACATGAACAAATCAAAGAAGAAGAAAAAGAAATCAAAGGAAGACAGTGAATAACTAGGGCCTATTTATGCTAACAAATCAAGAAATATGTAGAAAGGAAGTGGGGATACCCGTTTGAGGGGTTTGGACGAATTACGGCAACTAGCCGGAGTTAGGACGGATTACGACGACCTCCATAAGTGACCCTCACTCACAAGAATCGACGGCTCTTGTCAAGAGCCATCGGCTCATGTGAGTTTGAGTCACAGAGCCGCTTGGAGTTTCCATTAGCACGATTTAGGGTTCCGTAAATTTCAGATCTGAAATTACTCATAACTGGGCAATTTTTTGTGAAAATAAATGTTGGGACGGGATTGAGGAGACCGTAGGGATCACCTGGTGATGTTTTGGTGGTCTTTTAGAGAAGCTCCGCCGCCGGAGGCGATTTCCGATTGGCGGAGGGTGGTGGCTAGAGTTTGTGGTTTAGAGAGATGAGAGAGAGACAGACGGGGGAGGGGGGTGTGGTTTGGACATATATATAGTTTAGGGGTGTGGGGTTCGGAACCGTTGGATCGAAATGATCCAACGACTGGGGTTTGATGGGGCGAAACGGTGTCGTTTGGTTGTTACGGGGGACATGTCGGGTTAAGGGGTTTGGGCTGGAGTGTATTGTGTATAGAGAAGGGATTTGGGCCTGGGTAGCTTTGGCCCAGGTCTGATTTTAAACCCCTTTAATTAACTAAAATCAATTAGATTAGTTAAATTCAAATCTAATTTAATCCAAGGAATGTAGTAATTAACTTAAACCTTATTTATTTACAGATTAATCAAGAATGACACGACCAATTCTATATTCCTAATTCAACTCGTGTTTTATCGAATAAAAGATGATTAATTTTTGTAGTAATTAGTTATTAAAAACTACATTACGTTAAATACTCGTCATTTGTCTACCATTTAATTAATTATAACAAATAACTTCATAATGCAGAATTTCAATGATTTTGAAAGATGAATTATGGATATGCAAGCAATGCAGATAATTCACAATTAATTACTGAAAAATCTATCAATATTCATAAAATCAATTGATTTATTGGGATTTTTATAGGATGAGACAGCGAGTAAAAATCACATGCTCACACTACTCAGTAGTATTTTCTCCAAACAGTTCACTACAACTCTGAGCCAACATCATTTACAAAATAAACTCTTTTGAAACCTAAGGACTAACTCTAACCCTTATAACAACACGCCACAGGTTGTTGTGACTACATCAATTTAGATGTAACTTGAGTGATACAACTCAAGTACCTAGTACAATTTGCTTATAAGAAAGCTGAAAAAGGTGCAATTTTAGACCATCTACTACAATAAACTAGTCTAAAAGACAATAGATGGAACTGGTTCTTCTAGCTGGTTCAAGTAGCTCCAGATTCGCACTCTCCAATTTGGCTCGAACTGGTTGCAAAATTTCTTCACGAATTTACTCTCAATTCTTGATAAATTTCTGCTTTTGTGCATATGTATACAATAAGAACAATCTGCAATTTATAGAAGTTAGTAGATAAGGAATTAACTAGAATCCTAATGCAACTCTTCCTTGGTAGAAGAGTTCTAGTCAAACTCAACTTCTAAATCCTTCCTCATCTTAGATTCTGTTCTTATTGAATAAGGAGTCCTTCCCCAATTTCGTTTTTGCAATCTTTTCGATCAGAAGATATCTCAATTTTACTAGAATACATTTATCTCATGCATGTGCATCTCATGTGCCTTTAACTCTGCTAGTCTATGTCACCTGTGATGGACCTGGTTCATCTCGGAGTTCCTTATTCAATCTTCAAAACTATTTCCTTTCTTGGGCCAACACACAACAACATTGTAAGTCCTCCATAAGAAAGGGGAACCTACCGTGGCTAGTGAACGGGAAGTAAAGTCAAAAGTAATATTCGAGAATATATGAGTTGCACAAAAATTACGGCATGCATGGGAACTAAGAAAAGCCAAGGATGCTCGCAACAAGTAGGAAGAAGACCAGTAAAAGTAATAGCTTATATTTAAAGAAAGTTGAGAAGGAACGAAAGGAACTATTCGACCAATGATCCAAAGTTGATTACGTTATAAGTGCACTTGCGATTCCGGAATATACATATATTTTTACAATCATACAGCTGTAGAAGACTCCAATATAATTAAAAAGAAGAATTGAGTCCATGTTATAGACAAAAAAATTGAATTGTTAGAAGATTATATCCTGGATATTCTGTAGTGTCCATGCAGGACTAAAGTAATAACTAATACCATGGGCCACAGATCGGAATATAGCTTAAGCCTACAAGAAGGTTGATCAAAGGTAAGAGGAAACTAAAGAGTTACATCAACTAAGTAAATCAATAGTTTGATTATTGAACCTAGAAAATTATCGAAATCGTCGTCTAGAACATTGCAGGTCCAACCTTAATATCAGAGGTATAAGAGAGATAGTACAACAACCATAGTCTATAACATCTCTTCGATAAGCTAGTTAGAAAAGTAACAGCCTCATAAGAAGTCAGTATGAATCTCCCACTAGATTGTAGTATTATAATAAAGCTCCAAGTTGTGAATGTAAATCATAGCTATGTGGAAGGGAGGTTATGAAAGAGATACAAGATGTGATGCGAGATATTAAGGTAAGTAAGGTTAAGGTGAACAACGTACGAGATACTCAAATGTAGAAGGTTGTGAATAGTCCATACTTCAGCTAGAAGGCCAGAAGCACAGGTATTCAATATCCAGGAATGATAGCAGCATCGTCAATGGTATATTTTCCAGCCTATGGTTTCTAGGTACCAAGAGATCTAGCCAAGAGAGTAGAGAAGAGACATGGATGATGAGATGTCTCGTTTGATGTTCCAGAATAATACAAAGAAATCTATGATAAAGCAAGATTGCGAGCATTATAAATGGATATATGTAGGTCGCAGGCTAAAGTATGATAAAGAGACAAGGTTTTAGGAAGACAAAGTAAGAACAAGAAATGGTAAGTGAGAAGGTGAAGAGAATGAATAAGTTATTGGGGTTAAGCCTATGAAAACAAGAGAGATGATGGGTTCTCTAAGTTATAGAAGGCTCAGTATAGCCGAATGAACTCAAAGGAGTCTAAGACTAGCAGCAGGGAATGCTTCCCTGGTAGTGAAATGAGGGTGTAATTGTGGCAGATAAAAGATAACGTTTGGGCCTTCGATTGAATAATGATTTGATGAAAAAAAGAGGAGAAGCAGGAAAGATGTCGCGGACGGTACGAGATCAGAATAGCCTCATAAGGTGAATCACATCGAGATACTATGAAATATGATTATAGAAATCACTTCAAATGTTCCTTGATGAATCATGAGCCCAAGTGATTACATAAGAAGTTTGAAGATATCAGTGGTAGAATGTAGATCAATATTGAGGTAAATCAACAATAGATGGATAAAAGTTCAACAGTATAAGATGAGATTAGGCAAATCAGTCTTAAGGATAAACAATGAAAGTAACCTGGAGTTAGTTGCAGACCTCAGTAAAGATAAATCGAAGTAAGAATTATGGTATAGTATGACCAACGTAAATGCACTAAAGTCATACGAATGGATAACCAAGTCAAACATGATATAGCCACATCCACAAGTTCTACAAAGTACCGAACGAAGAACTTCAAGTATACCTATAGATGCCCGGGTGGACATCTTGTCAAGCTCTGTATATGTTTACAAAGTAAGGCCTAAAAATTGGATAAAAGCAGGAGGAAAAAGGAGAGAGGAGTTGCATAGGCACACGTACAAGGTCAATATCGTAGAGGCTGTATGATAGAAGGTAAGAACAATTACGAGATTGGAAGGAATTCGATCACAAGTCATGGTGTGGGAATGAGACCTAAAGAGGGGAAAGCTCTGGCCTTTAGATTTATTCACAGAAGAACTGCCTAAATGGCAAGGAGAGTATTAAGGTATTCACAAGAGCCATAAGTCATGAAAATGATAAGTAATTTCAACATCGAGGATGAATGTTCCAAAGGGGGGAATGATGTTACGCTCCGCAATATTACGTCGATATTACGTCCCGCAGTATTATATTACGATGATGTTACGCTTCACAGTATTAAATTACGACGATATTGCACCATGTAGTATTGTACTATTTCAAACAAGTTCATGGAGATGAGAGGGTGAGCGAGTAAAAAAAAATGAATTTCGTCGAAATTCGACATTTTGGGGTAAATTACGGGCTAAGCCATAATACCCCGTATTTATGGACTAGTGTCATACAAGGCACTACATGGCCATAATAGAAAGGTGTACAAAGTGTATTAAAGTGAGTAGTATTTTATATAATTTGAGATAATTTTTAATTATGTGGATAATTGGTTAATTATGAATTTTTAAGTGGGAGATTAACTTAATTTGTGGACAAATACGTAATATATTTGTATAAGTCTTGAAGATATACGTGGAAACAATACATCTTATATGTGATGACTCTTAGTTCACTTGGAAAAGGTGGCATTATCTTAAGTGATAATTGCATTATATCATTTTGGGTGGAGAAGTGTTATCAAAGATCCACAAAAAGTGAACGGTCATTTCTATTCTTGAAAATAAGCATCTCATTCTTTATTAGTAATATGGTTCATGAATTTTAAAGTAAGATACTAAGTATTGCAAAGTAATAGAGAACATTAATCAAAGCACTTCTTGGTATAAGGAGAATAGATAAATCCTTATATCTTCGGTAATACAACTGAAAATGAAGAAAGATCCCAATATGAAAATCATAATTGAATAACGTTGTGTAGTTTGAGCAGTAGGTGCTTTGTTGGAATATTCTTGGTACAATTTTTCTCAAGAATATTATATGGATTTTCCCTACTCCGGTCTTGCCATTACGTGTTGTAGCAATCAATGGATGTGAAAGGGATTGGAAAGAGAATTGGTTCAGGTATGTCCTCGATCTTGCAGAAAGGACTATTGATTTTTATGGCATTTCGAGAAAATCTTATTAACGTATTTCTTTTGCATTTCATGAAATTATACATGTACGTTGACCTATGACCAGATGGCGTTATATACACGTATATATGTATATTATATGTATATGGGATATGGAAAAAAGGTTACGGTGTTATATACACACCACCACCTGATCAGCTGGTATACATTGATGATTTGCCCACAGTGGCTGAGATGATATGATGGGATGCCCTCTGAGGCTTGATGATGTTATGAACATATGTACCTATGCACGATATGACATTCATACGCATATGCATGACACTACAAGTATTTCATGATTTACAGAGTTATCCAGACTTACAGGTTGAGTTATTTACTCTATACTTCTTCCATGTCTGTTATGTACTTATTTATGTGCCTTACATACTCAGTACATTATTTATACTAATGTATCAATTTTCCTGGGAACGCTGCATTTCATGCCCGCAGGTCTCGATAGACAGGTCGAAAGCCCTCCAAGTAGGCTATCAGCTCAGCGGAATATGTTGGTGTACTCCATTTGTTTTCGGAGTTGCTTGATTGGTTAGTATAATTTATACGTGTATTGTTTGGTATGGCGGGATTCTGTCCCGGCCTTTATAAAAATTATGTATTCTTAGAGGCTTGTAGACAGATGTCATGTACGTAAAAGATTGTATGGCCTTGTCGGCACATGTTCAGTACACGAGTGACTACTTTGGTCTTATAGGCCCGTACTTCATATGTATAAGTTTGTATTCCATCATGCTTTATTCGTTTACCTATGATAGAATGGTATGAAAGATACGTTACGTTGGTACTCGGTTGAGTAGGGTATGCGGTCCATCGATTTTGGTCATGACATAACATTTCACTTGCTAGGCAAGCACACGTTAGAGGATTTTTAATGCCAACTTTAGACAATTTCAATAACAAGAAAAATTAAGCTAAATAGAAGCTAAAACTGATTTGCAGAATAACATAAAACTCATAATATCGGGTACACTTAGGATCTGGAGTCACAACTGACGAGCTACTATGATTTATTACATCTAGAATCTGAAAGGAAATACACTATTCTAAAAGAAAGGAAACAATAAAATAATGAACTAGGAAGTCCAATTGCTAACCTCACGATCAGCTAGGGCCGGTACCAAAATCTGGGCAAGAAGTGCAGATTGTAGTATGAGTACAACCGACCCCATGTACTCATAAGTGTCGAGCCTAACCTCGACGAAGTAGTGATGAGGCTAAGACAAGACACCCACATAATAAACCTGTGCAGATAACATTATATGTACAATAAAGACAACAATAACAGCTAAAACATGTACTACTGGGAGGGGAAACATGCTAAAGGGGGAAACAACATATAAGAGATACAGTAGATATGATAACCAGAATAGTCGATATGCCTTTAATCAGTGAAATCAATTAAAAACAATAAAAGAAATTGCATAGCATCACCCTTCGTGCTTTTACTCTCAACCTCAAAATGAAACAAAGATATTGCAAGGTATCACCCTTTGTTCTTTTACTCTCATCCTCACAATGTAAATCAAAAGATACGGCATGGCATCACCCTTCGTGGATTAACTCTCATAACATGGCACGATATCTCCCTTCATGCATTACACTCTCAATATGGCATGGAATCACCCTTCGTGCATTAACACTCACAATATGGCACGACATTATCCTTCGTTCTTTAACACTCTCCCTTACCACATAACAATGAACAAATATAGAGTAGCAAGATAGAACGCAACAATAACAAGTTTTACCTCAACAATGGTTCCACAATACCAATCTCAATTTTGGATTCAATACTCAATTATCACCAAAAGCCCGTAAACACAATAAGAACTATAAATTTAGCAAATCACTAGTCTAAGCATGGATGACGGATCAAAGTTAGTAATAAACTACAAGGAACAAGTCTCACTCGCATGCTTTAACCCGACAACAGCGCATAAGTACTTGTCACCTCACATATACGTTGTACCCTACATCTAAACATGTAGCAAATAAACAAACAAGTCCTAATCCCTCAAGTCAAGGTTAACCACGACACTTACCTCGCTCCAAGAGGTCCACTCAAAGCTCAATCACAACTTTGCCTCTCAAACAAGTCTCCGAACCAATAGAATCTAGCAATTTACCAACCAAACGACTTAAATTAAGCCTTAGAAACTACCCACGATTGAAAAGAATTCAATTTAGGCCATTATTGAAAAAGTCAACAAAAGTCAACCCCCGGGTCCGCTTGTCCAATCGTGAAGTTCGGACCAAAATCCGATTACCCATTCATCCCCGAGCCCGGTTATGTAATTTGTTTTGGAATCCGACCTCAATTTAAGGTTTAAATCCCCAATTTACAAAAATCCCTAATTTTGCCCAAAACCCCCTAATTTCTACCATGAAACACAAGATTTAGGTTGAAATCTTAGGAAATGTAGTGAAAGATTGAAGGAAACTAGTTTAGAATCGCTTATCAATAATTTGGGAAGAAAAGTTCTTTGGAAAATCGCCTCTAAGGTTTCTTGTTTTGAAAATTTTGAAGAATGAGCAAAAATCCCGTCTAGGTAAAGTTTTGATCAGATGCAGATGTCGTATTTGCGACCCGGGGTTCACAAATGCAAACCCCGCCAATGCAAAGAATCCATCGCAATTGCGAAGACCATCACATCTCTGCATTCATCACATTTAAATGGTCGCATTTGCGGAGAGTCAGTGTTCGCATTTGCGAACTTTTCATCGTAAATGCATTTGCGATCACTGCACCCACCTGAGCCCCTTCACAAATGCGAAGCATCGTTCGCAAATGCAAACCCATCAGAGGTCGAAAATGCGATGCCTGATCTCGCAAATGTGAGACCAGAGGCCTGCACCAAAACTAAAACACCAACAACATTTTCAAAATACAATTTCACTATGTAGCCTATCCAAAACTCACGCGAGCCCTCGGGCTCGAAACCGACTATGCACACAAGTCTAAAAATATCATACGAACTTCCTCGCTCAATCAAATATCCAAAATAACATCTAGAACTACGAATTGAACTCCAAATCAAATAAAATTTTCAAGAAAACTTTGAAACTTATATTTTCACAACCGGACATCCGAATCATGTCAAACCATCAACTCTGTTTCTAACCAAATTTGATAGATGAGTCATAAATATAGTATTGGATCTATACCGCGTTCTGGAACTAAAATATGGACACGATATCCAAAAAGGCAAACCTTGGTCAAATATTTCAAATTCATTAAGCCTTTAGCTTTCAATTTTCTACAAAATGCGATAACTCGGGCTAGGGACTTCCGAATTTGATTCCGCACATAAGTCTAAGTCACAAATCACGATACGGACCCACTGGGACCGTCAAAATATGAATCCGGGTCCGTTTACTCAAAACGTTGATCGAAGTCAACTCAAGTGGATTTTAAGGCAAACTTTCATATTTTTCTCAGTTTTTAACATAAAAGCTTTCCGGAAAGACGTTCGGACTGTGCACGCAAATTGAGGAAGGATAAAATGAGATATTTAAGGCTTCTGGTCACATAATTACGTTTTAAGACATAAGATGACCTATCGGGTCATCACATTCTCCACCTCTAAAAAACCTGTTAGTCCTCGAACGGACATAGAAAACTACCTGAACTGGTAAAAAGGTGGGGATATCTTCTCCACATGTCCGACTCGAACTCCCAAGTAGCTACCTCGACAGGCTAACCTTTCCACTACACTCGAACCGAAGGATAACTCTTCGACCTCAACTGACGAACCTGCTGGGCTAGAATAGCCACCGGATCCTCCTCGTAAGTCAAATCCTTGTCCAACTCGACAGAGCTGAAATCTAACACATGGGCAACGCAAGCCTGTAAGCCACATCTCCCACTCTTTCAAGAATCTCAAAAGGTCCGATATACCTAGGGATCCACTTTCCCTTCACTCCGAACCTCATCACACCCTTCATGAGTGATACCCGAAGCAACACTCTCTCTCCGACCATGAATGCAACATCACAAACTCTACGGTTGACATAATTCTTCTGCCTGAAGTGATTTGTGAGAAGTCAATCCTGAATAATCTTGACCTTATCCAAGGCATCTTGTACTAGATTTGTACCAAACAACCAAACCTCCCACGGCTTAAACCATCCAACTAGCGATCGGCACCGCCTACCATACAATGCATCGTAGAGAGCCATCTGGATGCTCAACTGGTAGTTGTTGTTGTAAGCAAACTTTCCAAGTGGCAAGAACGGATCCCACGATTCTCCGAAGTCAATAACATATGCGCGGAGCATATCCTCCAATATCTTAATAGTGCGCTCGGACTGTCCATCTGTCTGGGGATGAAACGTTGTGCTAAACTCAACCCGCGTGCCCAACTCATGTCGTACTGCTCTCCAAAAGTGTGAGGTGAATTTCATACCTCGATCAAAAATGATAGACATGGGCACACCATGAAGACGGACGATCTCGCGGATATAAATCTTTGCCAACTGCTCAAAAGAATAGGTAACTTTCACATGAATGAAATGCGCTGACTTAGCCAACCTATCCACATTGACCCAAACAACATCGAACTTCCTCTAAGTCCGTGTTAGTCCAACAACGAAATCCATAGTGATACGCTCCCACTTTCACTCAGGAATATCTGACCTCTGAAGTAAACAACCAGGTCTCTGATGCTCACACTTTACTTGCTGACAATTCAGACATCGAGCTACATATGCAACCATGTCTTTCTTCATTCTTATCCACCAATAATGCTGCTGCAAGTCCTGATACATCTTGGCGGCGCCCGGATGAATAGAATACCGAGAATTGTGGGCCTCCTCAAGAATCAACTCACGAATTCCATCCATATTACGCATACAAACACGAACCTGCATCCTCAAAACTCCATCATCCCCAACAGTAACTTGCTTGGGACCACCATGTCATACGGTGTCCCTAAGGACCAATATATGAGGGTCGTCATACTGCCAATCTCTGATGCGCTCAAACAAGAAAGACCGAGCAACTACGCAAGCTAGAACACGGTTGGGCTCCGAAATATCCAGCATCACAAACTGATTGGCCAAAGCCTGAACCTCTGATGCAAACGGTCTCTCACCGACTAAAATGTATGCAAGGCTGCCCATACTCGCTGCCTTTCTACTTAAGGCGTCGGCCACCACATTGGTCTTCCCAAGATGATACAAAATAGTGGTATCGTAGTCTTTTAATATCTCCAACCACCTCCTGTGCCTCAAATTGAGGTTCTTTTTCTTGAACAAATACTGAAGGCTCATATGATCCGTGAAAACCTCACACGACACACCGTAAAGATAGTGCCTCCATATCTTCAGCGCTTGAAAAATGGTTGCCAACTCTAAGTCATGGACATGGTAATTATTATCATTAACCTTCAACTGTCACGATGCATATTTAATCACCCTGCCATCCTGCATCAATACTACGCCGAGCCCAACACGGGATGCATCACAATATACCGTATAAGATCCTGAACCTGTGGGCAACACCAACAAAGGCATCGTAGTCAAAGTAGTCTTGAGCTTTTGAAAGATCGCCTCACACTCGTCTGACCATCTGAACGAGGCACCCTTTTGGGTAAATTTGGTCAACATGACTACTATAGATGAAAACCCCTCCACAAACTGACGATAATAACCCGCCAAACCCAAGAAACTCCGGATCTCCGTGGCTGAAGTGGGTATAGGCCAGTTCTGAACTGCCTCAATCTTCTTAGGGTCTACCTGGATACCCTCAGCTGATACAACATACACCAATAAAGCGAGAGAATCCAACCAAAACACGCACTTTGAAAACTTAGCATATAACTGGTTGTCTCTCAGAGTCTGAAGTACAATACTAAGATGTTGTTCGTGCTCCTCTTGTTTGCGGGATTAGATCAAGATATCATCAATAAACATAATCACAAAGGAGGCCAAATAAGGCTTGAACACTCGATTCATCAAATCCATAAATGTTGTTGGGGCATTTGTCAACCCAATGGACATCACTAGAAAGTCATAATGCCTGTACCGAGTCCGAAAAGTGTCTTAGGGACATCAAATGCCCTAATCCTCAACTGATGGTAGCCCGATCTCAATTCAATCTTCAGAAACACATTGGCACCCTGAAGCTGATCAAATAAGTCATAAATTCTCGGCAAATGATACTTGTTCTTAATAGTGACTTTGTTAAACTAGCGATAATCTATGCACATCCTCATCTACATGTCCTTCTTCTTCACAAACAACACAGTCGCAACCCAGGGAGAGACACTAGGAATCCCTTATCAATCAAATCTTGCAAATGTTCCTTCAATTCTTTCAACTCTGGCGGGCCTATACGTATGGTGAAATAGAGATGGGCTGAGTGACCGGAGCCAAATCAATACAAAAATCAATGTCCCTGTCAGGTGGCATCCCTAGAAAGTCTGCAGGAAACATCTCTGGACACTCACAGACCACTTGTACTGAATCCATGGAAGGAACCTCCGCACTACAATCACGGACATAAGCCAAATAAGTTATACACCCCTTCTCAATCATACGTCGAGCCTTCATATAAGAGATAACCTTGCTGGTAGAATGGCCAGGAGTCCCTCCCCACTCTAATCGAGGCAACCCCGGCAAGGCTAAGGTCACTATTTTAGCGTGACAATCCGATATAGCGTGATAATGTGACGGCCAATCCATACCCAAGATAACATCAAAATCAACCATATCGAGAAGAAGAAGATCTACACTAGTCTCAAGACTCCCAATTGTGACCAGACATGAACGATAAATGCAGATACAATGATAGAATCCCCCACAGGTGTGGACACATACACAGGAGTACTCAAAGAATCATGAGGCACAACCAAATATGAAGTAAAATAAGATGACACATAGGAGTAGGTAGAACCCGGATCAAATAGAACTGAAGCATCTCTAGTGCAAACTAAAACAATACCTATGATAATGGCTTCAGATGACTCAGCCTCAGGCGTGGCTGGAAAAGCATAGCACTCTATACTACATCTCTACATCTCTAGGACGGCCCCTAGCTGGCTGGCCTCCACCTCTAGCGGCCTGACCTACACATCTAATGTCCTGACCACCACCTCTGGCTGACTGACCTCTACCTCTAGCTGGCTGAGCAGGCAGTGCAGCGCTCGGTACCTAGACCATGGCACGAGAACCCTGATGCTGTGAACTGCTCGATGCGCAAGGACAAAATCTAGCAATGTGTCTCGGATCACCACAAGTATAACAAGTATTCGACTATTGTGACTGTTGACTCTGAAACTGACCATGTCGACCTGAGTAACCACCTTGAAAATTCTGGAGCGGAGATGCACTAATAGGAGCTGGTGGTGCACTGTCGGCTAGCTGATCAAAATAAGGCATATGAGATCCACGACCACCTGGAGCACCGTGGGATTCCTGGAGTTCTGAATGAAAAGGACTGGGAGATTGGACTCTACCAAAGTTACCCCTGCCTCCAGATAAGGCACCGTTGAACCCACCGAAATGACGAGGTCTCTTGTCAGACCCCTGACCTCCCAGTGCAAGAACTATCTCGACTCGCCTGAAAAGAAATCTCACTCTCAATCTCCTTAGCCATCTGCAACTTGATAGGCTGAGCAAGTCCCTTAATAAACCTCCTCACCCTCTATCTCTCTCGGTAGGAAGCAGAAGAATAGCATGACGGGCCAAATCCACAAAACGGGTCTCATACTGAGTAACAGTCATACTGCCCTATTGGAGATGCTGAACTGACGACGATACTCCACTCTCAATGTGATAGGGAAGAACTTCTTTAGGAATAGCTGAGAGAACTGGTCCCAAGTAAGAGCAGGCGGCCCAGCTAGTCTGGTCAACAAATATTCCCTCCATCATTTCTTGGCGAAACCAATCATCTTAAACACAGCAAAATCGACCCCATTTGTCTCTACTATACCCATGTACCGTAGCACCTCATGACAACTGTCAAGATACTCTTGGGAATACTCCAAAGGTGCACTACTGAAGTGGACTGGAAAGATCTTGGTGAACTTGTCCAATCACCATAAATCCTTAGAAGACATAGTTGGCCCATCACCGGCCTGTGCCGCAACAACCGGCTGAACTACTCCGACTGGTTGAGCTACTGGAGTCTGATATTGGGGAGCCATCTGCTCCGGAGTGTGAGTAGCAGAAGTCTATGCTCCTCCTCTAGCCTTAGAGATGGTTGGTGCCATTGGAAATGCGCCAGTCTAGGCCACACTCTCCATAAATCCCACCAAACGAACCAAAGCGTCCTGAAGCACTAGGGTGGAAATGAACCCCACCGGGACCTGAGCTGGCCCAATAGGAACAGTCTAGGAGGGAACCTCCTCATCCAGCTCTAACTGAGGCTCCACTGCTGGTGTTGCTGCTCGAGCACTAGGCTGAGCCCTGCCCCTGCCTCGGCCTTTGGCACAGCCTCAACCTCGAGCCCTGCCACTCGTTAGAGCTGCAACTATGGGCTCTAGCGATCTGTGAGAGAATAAGAGTAGAAGAATTCAATTACCATTGAGAGAACAAAATTGCACGATATAGAAGAATAGAAGTGAAATTTGTTCCTAAACTTCATAGCCTTTGGAAGATAAGTACAGACATCTCTGCTAAGCCTGCTCGTGAATTGTGAGACCTAGGCAACCTAGTGCTCTAATACCAACTTGTCACGACCCAAAATTCCCATCGTCGAGATATTGATGGCGCCTAACATTTCACTTGCTAGGCAAGCCAACGTTAGAGGATTCTTAATGCCAACTTTGGCCCATTTCAATAACAAGAATAATTAAGCTAAACAGAAGCTAAAACTGATTTGCAGAATAACAAAAAACCCATAATATCTGGTACATTTAGGATCTAGATTCACAACTCACGAGCTACTATGATTTACTACAAACAGAGTCTGAAAGGAAATACACTATTTTGAAAGAAAGGAAACAATAAAATAATAAAACTAGGAAGAGACTCCAGGGTCTGCGAACGCCAACAGATCTACCTGGGGTCTCCTGACAAGCAATTCCAGCTACTAACCTCACGATCAGCTAGGTTCGGTACCAAAATCTGCACAAGAAATGCAGAGTGTAGTATGTGTACAACCGACCCCATGTACTCATAAGTGTCGAGCCTAACCTCGACGAAGTAGTGACGAGGCTAAGACAAGACACCCACATAATAAACATGTGCATATAACATTATATGTACAAGAAAGACAACAATAATAGCTAAAACATGTACTACTGGGAGGGGAAACATGCTAAAGGGGGAAACAAGATATAAGAGATACAGTAGCTATGATAACCAGAACAGTCGATATGCCTTTAGTCAATGAAATCAATTAAAAACAATAAAAGAAGTTGCGTGGCATCACCCTTCGTGCTTTTACTCTCAATCTCACAATGAAACAAAGATATTGCACGACATCAACTTTCGTAAATTAACTCTCATAACATGGCACGACATCACCCTTCGTTCATTAACACTCTCATATGGCAAGATATCACACTTCGTGCATTAACACTCACAATATGGTACGACATCACTCTTCGTGCTTTAGCTCTCACCCTTACCACATAACAATGAACAAATATAGAGTAGGGAGATAGAACTCAACAATAACAAGCTTTGACTCAACAATGGTTCCACAATACCAATTTCCACGTTGGATTCAATACTCAATTATCACCAAAAGCTCGTAAACAAAATAAGAACTATCAATTTAGCAAGTCACTAGTCTAAGCATGGATGACAGATTAAAGTACGTAATAAACTACAAGGAATAAGTCTCACCGGCATACTTTAACCTGACAACAACGCATAAGTACTCGTCACCTCACATATACGTTGTACCCAACATCTAAACATGTAGCAAATAAACAAAAAAAATCCTAATCCCTCAAGTCAAGGTTAACCACGACACTTGAGCAGGTGAGAGTCATCCTATAGATAAAACCCTAAAAAAAACGCTCTCCCTTCTCTCTTCTTTCTCTCTCTAGGTTTGGCGTGTTTCTTGAGCTTGGGCAGCCATGGCTGCTGTGATCTCTCCCCAACCTTTGGTTGAGGGAGAGGCAATCCAAAACCATACTGAAGCACTTACAAAACAAAATCCAAAACAGTCATACGCTGCACAACTTCAACCAAAACAGTCTGCCTCAATTTCGTCAATAATCGAATTGTTTCCTGTTGGTGTCATTCATGGAGAGCCAATGATCGAATTCACTACAGATGAGGTTAATGAGTTCACAAGAGAAGAAGGACTCCATCAAGCAGTAGTCATGAAGTTTTCATACGGAAAACCTGACTTACAGGAATTTAAAAAAATTTCTCGTCGCAATTCGATGTTCAAGGTCGCTGCAACATTGGACTGCTGGAATTTCGTCACCTGCTAGTTAGAATTGATCTACACAATGATTATGTTATGTTTTTATCAAGATCAACAAGTTATGTCAAGACAAAAGGTGATGAATTCTTTTTTAGAACTTTTCCATAGACGTTAGCGTTTAATCCAAAAGAGGAGACGTCAATGGCAGTCGTGTGGATTTCTTTGCCAGGATTGCCGCCTAATTTTTTTGCTAAGAGATCGTTAATGTCTATAGCTTCAGCTGTGGGTAAATCTCTTGCTGTGGACAAGGCGACACAAGAAAGAACAAGACCTAGTACTGCTAGGGTCAAGGGTATTCTTGATCTTCTCGACAAACATCCTAAGAAGGTTAAGCTACAGATCGTGGACAGAATCTCGGGTAAAATTGTTGTGCATTACCAGGAGGTGATGTACGACAATCTTCCGAAGTATTGCACGTTTTGCAAACATCAAGGGCATGATGAAAAAGCGTGTCGAGTGATGAAGGAACAATCTAATAATGAGGTAATGCCAGAGGGTATTACAACTGATGTCAATCTACCTGTTATGGAGGTAGACAATATTGAGAAATTACAAGGGGATGCTAGGGACTTTTTGAATGCAAAAAGAGCTGCACAACTGGTGGATAATGTTTCAAACGCAAGTAGAAACTTTGGTGTGCAACATGTAATTTTACAACCTAATGGAGGACAACAACGTGTTACTGTGAATGAAAAGGTTAATGGTGATCTGGTACTGGCTAATGCTGGACAAAAGGGAGATGGTGAAGGGATACCTAATGGTAATCAAACAAGTGTGCGAGTGGTTAATTTAACTACTGGTAATAATCAACAAGGGATAGTAGTAGGTGATGCATCAGGTCATGTGAAATCCAGATTTCCAACTGATATACCCGCTACCACAGTTTTTGCACGGATGTATGCAGATACTGCTGGTGCTTTGAAGGTTAATGATGATTCAGCTGTTGCTAATTCTGGGCAGAATCAGTTAGGTAATATGGCTGCCTCAGTTGATAAAATTAATATGCAAGAGGAGGTTTTGAATCAAGCAAACATTAGGGTAGATAAGGGTCCCCATCCACCCTATCGAGATGTACCTGCTACAAGAGCTTTAGATACGATCTCCAATGTGGTGAATCCAATTGTGCAAGCTTATGACAAGCTGGCTAGTGCTGCAGCTATTTTGTCATCTGGTACAGCGTCAAAGGGTGTTGCAGATCGTGTTGCAGCTGTTACAGGCTCTAAAATTGATTGTGTTGAGAGAACTGAACAAGTATGGAAGGAACTCCTACAGGTGATAAGGCTGCTAATGCAGGCAAAACTTGTTATAGACGAACTATTTCCCAAACTTCAGGGATTGAAAAACCTGGGTATATGGGCAAAGAACTGGAAAATAGAACTGGGAATTTAGTTGGGGATGATAAGGGAGGTGATAGAAACAAAGAGGAAGAATATTGGAACGTGGTAACCCCCATAAAATCTCCCACAAAGAACGGGCTCTCACCAAAAAAACAGACTCAAGGTGTTCGATCAAATGACACTAACATCGTGGCCAACACAAATTCCTTCGAGATTCTTGTAGCTGATAGCGAGGTTGGAGGTGATGCAACTGGTCTAAGTGATAATGTGTTATCTAAGGAGGTGGTACATGCCCAAGCAACGACAAGGAAAGGCAGGATAATGACAATTTAACTAAGGAAAGTGCTGCTCGACTAAATGCCACAAAGAATAAACTGGTAGACAAAAATCTGGGCAAGCAAGCACATAGTTCAAATGTCCCAACACTGCAATTCTCAAGCCCTCGTGTGGAACAAATTATTAGAGAAGCCCAGAATGCAATGATGGTCAATAATATAGTTAATCACCCATTGGTTACATTAAATACATCCGTATTTGAAGTACCATCACAGTCGTTTGAGACTTGTGGTGAGCATGGTGGTGATCATGGACAAATGGTGTTATCCACAGGAAACAATAATGATATCATTAAAGCAAATGTGAGGGAGATGGTAAGTAACTCTAAGATATGGGATGATCAACGTGAATATGATGATGAAGAAGACTTGGGGGTTGATTTTGTAGAGGATTTTTCTGATGGTGAGAGATGTAGTGGTGATGAGGTAGTTTCACTAACTTGTCCAAATGTGAAAACTCCAGACTTCAACTCCAATTCTAAG
>ML382237.1:1394-92485 GCA_005239525.1 Nicotiana knightiana
ATCTAGCTAGCGTAACTTGAGAGAGTGCGTCTAGTAAATTATCATAATTACTTGAGAGAGATTTATGGTAGATAGAGAGTTCATGATTGATAGAGACGATTAATCAAGCTATAAGAAGTATCCGAGAAAGAATTCACCAACGGGGGAAACCATAACCTTAGACCTTTATTATCATTGTTTACATTAAATTGTTAGTCAATTACTAGTTTATTATTTTGTTAGTAGAATTAGTTAAACAACACAAATTGATATTCAAAAGTCTTGAGAAAAGCGATTAAGTAACAGTTTAGTATTTTATAGACTCAATTGATACGTTCAATTCTCTGTGGGATCGACTTTGGGCTTAGTACTCCAGATTATATTTGCAGCGCCCATTTATTCTTTTTATAAGACATAGTTGAGCGTGATCACATCCCATGAAGGCCAATGTGGTGGTCAATTCCTTGAGTCGAGAGGCAGATAGTATGGTAGTTTGGCATATCTACCAGCAATAGAGAGGTCACTAGCCCAAGATGTTCAGGCCTTGGCTAATGAGTTTGTTAGATTTGATATTTCGGAGCCTATTGTATTTTTGCTGTGTGGTTTCTCGGTGTTCTTTATATGATCACATCAGAGTGCGTCAGTATGACGAACCCCATCTGTTTGTCCTTAAGGACACCGTACAGCACAACGATGCTAATGAGCTTTCTATCGGAGATGACAAGGTGTTGTAGATGCAAGGCCAGTTATGTTTTCCCAATGTAGATGTGCAACATGAGTTGATCCTTGAGGAGGCCCAAAGTTCACGGTACTCCGTTCATCTGGGTGCTACTAATATGTATTAGGATTTGAGAAAACACTCTTATTGGAGGAGAATGAAGAAAGATATAGTGGAGTATGTGGCTCGGTGCCTAAATTATTAGCAGGTGATGTATGAGCATCAAAGGCCAAGCGGTTTGCTTTAGAGACATGAGATTCTCGAGTGGAAATGGGACCGTGTTACCATGGACTTCGTTGTTGGGCTCCCAAGGACTTTGAATAAATTTGACGTTGTATGGGTTATTATGGACAGGTTGACCAAGTCGGCTCAGCAGCTGGCTCAGATCTATATCCGCGTGATTGTTCATCTCCACGATGTGTTGGTACCCATTATATTCGATCGAGGTAATTAATTCACATCACATTTCTAGAGAGTTGTGCAGTGTGAGTTAGGCACATGGGTTGAGTTGAGTATAACATTCCACCCACAGACGGACGGGTAGTCCGAGCGCACCATTCAGATATTAGAGAATATGCTTCGTGCTTGTGTTACAGATTTTGGCGGTTCTTGGGATCAGTTCTTGCCGCTTGTGGAGTTTTCCTATGACAACAGCTACTAATCGAATATTATAATGGCTCGTCATGAGGCCCTATATGAAGACGGTGTCGTTCTCCAGTTGGTTGGTTTGAGCTGGGAGATGCTAGGTTGTTGGGCACGAATTTGGTTTGAGATGTCTTGGAGAAGTTAAAGTTTATCCAGTATCGACTTCGTACAACACAGTCTAGATAGAAGAATTATGCTGATCAAAAGGTTCATGAGGTAGCATTTATTGTTGTACAGAGGGTCTTGCTCCGGGTTTCACCCATGAAGGATGTGATGAGATTTGGGAAGAAGGGCAAGTTGAGCCCTAGGTATATCGGTCCTTTTGAGATCCTTGAGAGAGTGGGGTAGGTGCCCTACAAGCTTGCATTGCCACCCAGCTTATCTTCAATTCATTCGGTGTTCCATGTTTCTATTCTTCAGAAGTATTATGTTGTATGTCTCGTTTGTTAGACTTCAATTTAGTTCAATTGGACGAGGATTTGACTTATATTGAAGAGTCGGTGGCTAACTTGGACAGACAGGTCCGAAAGTTGAGATTAAGGAACATTTTTTCGGTGAAGATTCAATGGAGGGGTCATACGGTCTAGGAGGCAACCTGGGAGACCGATCATGACATGCGGAGTCATTATCCTCATCTTTACATCACTCCAAGTATATCTTTACGCACGTTCGAGGATCAGTGTTTTTTAAGAAGGGGATAATGTGGCGACCCAATTGGTCTTTTTTTGTAATTGTGCCCCGTTTCCCCTTTTGATACTTCACACATGGGTGCTTATAGTTTTATGACTTACCGGGTTGATTAGTTTCATTCCAGGATGCTTTCGGGTTGAATTGGACCCTTTGGGACTTGTATTATAAGCCTAAGTTAATTATGTTGACCAGTATTTGACTCTTGTGAAAATGACCCTGAAACGGTATTTTGATGGCGCTGATAGCTTTGTATATCGTGATTTTGGACTTGGGTGCATGCCCGGAATTGAATTCGAAAGCCCGTATCTTGATTTGTGTTATTTTGCCGAAAATGGGCAATTTGAGGTTTACAAGCTTGACTGTAGGTTGACTTTTGGCTCTCAGATTTGAAATTTGATTTTTGGACTTCGTATCGGTCCGCTGTGCTATTTACAACATGTCTGCGAAATTTGGTATCATTTGGAGTTGATTTCATAAGATTCAGACGTTTTGTTGCAATTCTTGAATTTTTGAATCTTTACTTTGAAATTCACGCATTTTGGTGTTCGATTCATAGTTCTAGATGTTCTTTTTTTATTTTGATTGAGCGATCAAGTTTATATTATGGTTTTAGACTTATGTGGATGTTTGTTTTGGAGCCCCGAGGGATCGGATGAGTTTCATACACGTTCGGAATGTTTTGGATTGAAAACAGTAATCTAGTGTGCCGATGTCTATAATGTCATATTCGCGAACACTAGGGTCGTAATTGGGACCTTAGTTAGGGGATCACAGGTATCACAATTGCGATTCGTGGGTCACATTGCGAGTTTGAGTTGGGCTGGGCTAGATTCGCATTTGCAATAACATTATCACTTTTGTAAAGGGGACAAGGTTCTTATTTGTGAGGTTTCCCTTAAGGCTATCAGTTTTGCAATTTTGAGCTTTTCGCAATTGTGTTAATTTGCAATTGCAAACCAAGCATCAAAAAACATCGGTGACACCTGCAATTGAACAAAAATTTAGAAAATTTGGGACTTAGTCTCATTTCTCATATTTTAGAACCCTGGACTCGGTAGAAGGCGATTTTGTAACGACCCAACCAGTTATTTTAAGAATTTGCATTTCGTTCAGCTGTTTAAAGCCTTGAGTAGATTCATATGATGTATTATGACTTGTGTGAATCGTTAGTTTTTGTTTTTAGGTGATTCAAAATTTATTTAGAAGAATGAATCTCATGTTAGAAGCTTTAAGTTGAAAGTGTTGACCAAATTTGAATTTTGTGTATCTGATTGGAGTGATGATTCTGTTAGGTCTGGATGGTGATTTTGCACTTGGGCGTATACCCAGATTTGCAATTGGATATTTTATAAGGTTTCTGCAATATTTAGCGAAAGTTGGCAAATTGAAGTTTTGGAATATACATAAGTTTGACCGAGAGCTGACTTTGATGATATCAGGCTAGAATTGTTGTTCCAGAATAAGAGTAGATTTTTTATGTCATTTGGGACTTGTGTGAAAAATTTTAGGTCATTCCGAGTTGATTTGATATGGTTCGGCACGATTTTTAGAAGTTGAAAGTTCAAAAGTTCATTAAGTTCGATTTGAGATATGATTCGTTGTTTTGATGATGTTATGCATGATTTGAGGCGTTGATTAAGTTTGTTTTATATTATAAGACTTGTTGGTATGTTCAGACGGGTTCACAAGGGGATCGGGAATGTTTCAGATTAATTTCAGACCATTTTTCCTCATATTTTCATTGATAGTTTCTACTGGTTTCTGATGTCTCAATTGTTCTCCGCGATCATGAAAATGAATATGCGATCGCGTAAGGTAAAGTTTGGAGCTGGGAATTTTGTGCTTCGCGTTCGCGAGGTATGGACTGCGTTCTCATAGTTATGAGAACTTGAGCACCACGTTCGCGTATGAAGAATCTTGGTCGCGTAGTGTTGAGATGGTGCAGCTGGGAGCTGGTGATTTCTCTTCACGTTCGCGTTGGGTTGTCTGCGTTCGCATAAAGTTGGCATCTGTGGTCATCGCATTCACATGTGTAGTCTCGCGAACGCATAGAGGATTAGGGACAGTGTAATTATTTCTTCTTCGCGATTGTGATTCATATATATGTCGAGTGATTATAAGTACTCTATTTTCAAAGGTTTCATACATTTTATCATATTTGAGTTATAGAGCTCAAATTTGAGCGATTTTAAAGGTGATTTCACCATATGAATTAGGGTAAGTGTTTTCTACTCTGTATTGATTTTATTCCGTGATTTCATCTTCTTTTTTAGCATTTGATTGATGATTTCAAACGGGAAATTGGGGGGTTTCGTCTAAAGTTTCCTAAAGTGAATTTTTGAGTTTCAGACATCAATTCGAAGTCTGATTTGAGTGAAATTAGTACGGTTGGACTCATAATTGAACGCGTTGTCGTATTTTGTGAGTTTTGTCGGGTTCCGAGGTACAAACCCAGGTTTGACCTTTTGGTTGACTTTCGATTTTTGATTTAAGATTCAACCTTTATCGATTGGGTTTTATTCCTTCAGCATTATTTGTTATTTTTGAGTTGCTTTTGGCTAGTTTCGAGCCATTCGGAGGTCGATAGATGGCATTTCTAGAGGGCTTTCTCGGTATTGGATTTGGCTTGTTCGAGGTATGTAACATATCTAAGCATGGATTTAAGTTTATTTAACCCAGGGAACGATGTTATAAGAGATGTATTGAGGTGACGCACATGCTAAGCGATGAGCGTGTGGGCGTGCACCGGGAAAATCATGATTCTAGTTCACTATTAGACTATGGCCGAACTTGTTTTGCTATTATATCTGGTTACATCCATGTTTTCCCTACTAGACGGTATATGTTAATTGATGGATTGACAGGCATATTGACATGTAAGCATAATAATGTACTTACCTCATGCTTTCTGATAATGAAATATCTTATCTGTTGTTGAAAGTTTGGGAAAAATCATAGTTTTTCTGATATACTCGTCCTTTGGTGAGTTTGTTAAAGGATTTGGGTTTACTATTATACCTGAAAAACATGTCTATTTTTTCTGTAACTGTGAACGAGCAGAGCATAATAATTTTTAAGTTATTACTTGTACTGCTTTCATTATATTATTACGAGTTATTCTAGGCTATAGGTTTTGGACTCTGACCGTTTTTTCATGCTCGTCACCCCTTTGAACCTAAGGTTAGGTTTGTTACTTATTGAGTACATGGGTTTGGTTGTATTCATACTACATTTTTTCACCTTGCGTGCATATTTTTGAGCTAACGTTGTTTTGTATGGCGGGAGCTGGCATTGAAGATGTACTTGCATTTTGGTTATAGTTGACTCTTGTTCTTGGGAACTTTAAATTTATTAATTTGTTTGTGTATATTTCGAATAAATTATGTATTTATTGCTTACCAACTTTGTAAATCTCTAAGTCTTAGAAGGTCATGATTTGTACTACCAGTCTTTGGGTTGTTGTATAAAACTTCATCTATTTCATCATTTATTTTTCTTAGTAAATCTCATTTGAATTGGATTACTGTTAATTGGCTTACCAAGAGCGTTGGGTTAGGTTCATTAACGACTAGTTGAATTTTGGGTCATGACAAGTTGGTATCAAAGCTCTAGGTTTGTAGGTTCTATGATTCACGAGAAAGTGTCTAGTAGAGTCTTGCGGATCAGTATGATGATGTCCATACCTATCCATGAGAGGCTACACGGCATATAGGCTAAAATTCCCATCTTTCATTCCTTATCGTGCGGCGTTGAGTCACCTTGAAGCGTATATCTTTGATTTCCTTCCACTCGCTCGTACGAATATATTAGCATTCTGAATTAGTTTTGCTTCAATGGCTTGCGATTCCATGGATGGGGTGCGAGATGTGTTTTCTGTGTTTTGGTGATGGGCCAGTCTAGAGAATGTGAGGCCGGGATTTGACCGCAGTGAGTGGTTGGATAGCTATATGATGTGTATCATGTGATAGTAGGATGTATTAAGATGGCTTCGATGCTACGATGAGGGTTGATTCGGATGTAAAAAGGACTATTGGATGCATGAATTCTCTCTTGATGTGTTGTACAGTCTCGAGTTATGATCATGTTGTCGTTGTAGTATAGTGGTGAGTATTCCCGCCTGTCACGCGGGTGACCCGGGTTCGATCCCCGGCAACGGCGCCAACAACTAGTTGGTTGATTTCCCAATGCACACGCAAGTGTACGTGGTCGACAAGTAATATAGGATTTTAAGTCCAGATATCGTACCCACAGGGACTTGTGATTAACTATCCACTAAACTAAACTCAAACACATATTTAACTAGAATTAATCTGAAATAGTAAATCAAAAGATTAAACAGACAACTAACTTAAAGATGAATTCAAGGTAAATTGATACTCTAGAGTTATGGGTTGTTAAACAATCACGTTGAGTTTTCGACCTAAATCTTCTAATCAGGTTTATTGATTGACGAGGTTAATATTGCTCGTAGCCTTCTCCCGAAGTACAACTCGCCTATTCAAGCTAACCTAATGCCTATATTCCTATGGAATCAGGATTAACAAGAACGCATTAATAATTCCCGTATAATAACCAAGCAAGGCGATTAGGTATATTCCTATCCTAACCGCAAATCCGCTCCCCTGAAGGGTTAAGATCTTGCTCTACCCAATCTTATATGCAATCTAGAATTCCCTCTCCCGAGTTCAACCCTAGATTCGTAGATAGTAGTCAATTGGTGATCAAGCAATTGAATAATTAAGCACAAGATTGAATAAACAAACCAATTAAGATAAACAATAAGAATAATTCAAGCTTCAACTACAACGTTCATGTAACACCCAATACTCTAGAACTAATAAACTATAAAACTAAAAGAAGAGAACAGAAGAAAAACTAAGTAGAATCCTCTGTCGAATCCCCCAGTCGAAATTCTGCATAAACTCCCCTTTAATGTGATGTTTTTGGGCCTATTTATATGTTTAGAATGAATGCTAAACGTCTCAAAGACTTCTATTCTAACTTGGAAACACTTAAAACCCGTCAAAACTCGATTTCTGGCCGTCCCGGGACCCTGGCGTTTTAGCCCAAATGCCGGGGTAAGGCCAGGCAGCCCCTGGCGTTACAGCTCTAACGCCTGGGTAACGCCAGGACCCCCCAGGCGTTATGGGTCTAACGTCTGGGTAACGCCAGGCTACCCCAGGCTGTTTGGCTCCACTGCCCGGCTATCGTTCGGGCGTCCCCTCTCGCGTATTCTTTGACGTATTTGCATCCGTTTAGCCCCGTTTCCATTTCCAATTCACCTACACATAAAATAAACCCTATTAGGCACATANGAGGTATATAATGCTTAAAATCATGAATTCTAGCCACTCATCAACGGATATTTCATGTTGTTTATTTGTGGAACAAAGTAGATTCTCGTGTCTTGATGACGATTTCAGACTTGGGAAGGTTAAGTGATTACATAGTAGTTATGGCCATGAAAGGGCATAGAAAGATGTCAGCTGGGGCTGAGCAGGTGGGTTATCACATGGGGGTAATCTACGAATGTTTGATCCTTATGATGTTGCGTGGAGAGTTTCTTTCTAACAGTGGGTTATGTGTGTTGCGGTTTGTTTTGAATCAATTAAGAAAGTTGACCTGAATTTTACAAGGATGAATGCGAGCTTAGCATATGACTTGAGGTATTTTATGGTTTGTGTTGCATTAGATTATGAAAGATTTAGTTTAATTTCACTGCGGGATTATTGCGTTAATAGAGTATGGGTATTGTGAGTTATCAAATGTTTTGTTGTATAGCTTAGACACAAGTGAGGGAGTCTGCTATAGACGATTTGATTGCATGGTTATGTGTTGTAATGGTTTCGGCTTGAGTCATACTTGTGATTCGGTTATGAGTTATAGGGGTCGGTTTTGAGGATGACTTAAGCAAGTAAATTTCGTGATGCATGATGTATTCATCTTGTAGATATATGGAAGTCTGGGGAATATGTTAGGGTTGCTGGTCGTGATGGAGGTAATGTACTAAGAAGAGGGATTCACTCGGTTGCCTAGAGGTGTGGATTACATCTTTGGGTGATATTGTGCTAATGGAGCACATGTCGTTTGGCCCATTTGGGCGGTCCAATTGAATTCGAGCAGAGAGGATAACTCTCGATAAGGTTATAAAGATTTCAAGATTCATATGTGGTATTAGGAGGATTTCCCCGGATTTGTATATGACCAAGATATGAGATTTGCATTGGATGGTTCCGGGATTTGCGGTATTTCTGTATCACTATGAATTCTACATTTCAATATCCGAAAGGTAAAAGGAACAACTTTAAATTCACAGAAGGTCTCTTCAGAATGGGCGTCTCGATTGTGGTACTTTTAGGGGTGCTTAAGAGAGAATACAACAGCTTATGTGCCTTAGGGCGGTGTGTTTTATGCTAGGATCTCTTGTGGTGAGCATTGGGTAAGGATCATGGTGTTATGGCAAGGAGAAGTGTCAACTTGAGGGTAATTCGGAAGGAACTAGGAGAAATTTGATAGCTTGGAAATAGGTTGGATCAACACAGTAATGGATATGATTGATTATTTGGTTACTTATGTGTGATGACCCAGAGGGTCATCTTATAAATTAAGACACTATTCCAGGCTCAATAGCCTTAAAAACACTAATTTTAATTACCCCGATTTGCGTGCGCTTTCCAGGCGTGAATCCGGAAAGCTCTTATGTGAAAATGTGAGAAATAGCAATTTCTAGAGTTAAAATTTGGTTTTAGTTGACTTGAGTCAACATTTTTGGTAAACGGATCCGGATCTGTGTTCCGAAGATCCCGGGAGGTGCGCAATAGACTTGGGTGTATGCCCAAAATTGAATTCCGAGGTCCCTAGCGTTATAAATCAATTTTTAAAGAAAATTGTTTTGCTGGATTTTAATGAAATGAATTAATATTTGAAACCATCGGTATCGGGCCCGTATTTTGGTTCCAGAGCTCGGTCCAGAATGTTTATAGTATTTAAGTATTATGTGTGAAATTTGGTGAGAATCGGAGTTGATTTGAGGTGACTCGGACGTCCGGTTGTGAAATAGTGAAATTTGAGTGTTCTTGGGAAAAAATGATGAGTTTTGTGGCTAAATTCATAGTTTTAGATGTTATTTTCATGATTTGATCGCTCGAGCAAGTCCGTATGATATTTTTAAACTTGCGTGCATGTTTGGTTTAGAGCCTCGAGGGCTCGGGTGAGTGTTGGGTAGGCTACGAGATGTTTTACACATAAGAAATTATGCTCTCATGACTGTTTTTGGTACGCAGGTAAATTGTTCTTCGCGTTCACGTTGCTTCACTCGCGAAAGCGTAGAGTAAATTGCATTGGGGCCATTTTTCTCTATGCGAACGCGGAGCTCAGGACGCAAACACGGAGCACTGGTGGGCTAAAGTTTCGCGAACCCGTCCAGGCCACGTGAATGCACTTTGTCAATGGGACTTGGTCGCGAACGCGAAGGCCATTGGGCCTGACCCATCGCGAACACGATGAAGGCATGCCCTGTCATATAAAAACAATTTTAAAACTCGGGCAGAACCTATTTTTCACCTACAAATACCTAAAGGAGAATTTCTTCACACAAATTCATCCCCAAGGTGTTGGTAAACAATCCTAAACTCTTCTCTTTCAATTACCCAATATTTTCCATCACTTTTCAATCCAAAATCAAGAATTTTCATGGTAAAAATTAAGGGTTTGGGTAGAATTAGGAAATCTTGTAAAAATCGAATTTTGACCTCGAATTGGAATCGAATTTTGAAACTAATTGCATACTCGGGCTCGGGATTGAATGGGCTAATATAATTTGGTCCGAATCCCGAGTTTGGACCAAGCGGACCTGGGGTCAGGTTTTAACCTTTTTTTAGGAAACTTAGGAAAACAATGATTTTTCAGTAAAGTTAGTTCATTTTGCATAAATTAATGATATTAAACTAATTATGATTAGCAAGCGGGTTAGTGGCAAATTCGAAAGGAAAAGGGGTAATTGAGCAGTGAGTGGCCTGCGAATTTGAGGTAAGTGCTTGGTTTAACCTTGACTTGAGGGAATAGGAATCCCCAACTTAATTGCTATGTGAAATTACATGGGTGTGGTGTATAGGTGAGGTGACAAGTATCTATGCACCCCCAAATTATCTGCTTAACATGACTCGTTTCCCCGTTTCCAATTATTTGCTTCTAGGCTTAAATTTTTCATGATCATTGATGTTTACATGCCGATTTGGATTCGTTAACATATTGTTAAGTATTGTTTCAAGTATTTTGGAAGTGTTGGTTGTTCTCTTGATTTTGTTATGTTACATGAGGATTGAGCTGGATGTCAGTGTTACGATATGTATATAAATTTCCAGTTGTTTTGTTGTGAAATGATAATTGATGATGTTTATGAGTTTTACAGCTTCTGTTTACAATTGTTGATACAAAATTTTTTTGAAAGGCTTGGCCTGAATTGTGAATGTTTTCGTAAATAAACTGATATGATATTTCTGGTGGATGCGGGTTGCACGCCACAACAAGGAGTAATAAGGGTGTACAGGTGGGATCGGGTTGCATGTCGCAACAGGAGAAATAAGGGTGATATATATACAGGGAGGAGCAATAAGGGTGGAAAGGTGGGAGCGAGTTACGCGCCGCAACAAGGAGCGATGAGGGAGAATAATTATGTTTTACTGATTTTCAAAAATAAGGATTTGGAAAACTCCGGTTTTATTAAAAAGGTTTTCATACTCTAATTTTTACTGTGATTTAAATCGAAACTTGGAAATTTAGAGGAGTTGATTATAGCTGATATCTGAAAAGAATTATCCGAGTTATTCTTATTTACTGTTGCAAGTTACTGGTTATTTAGTATTATTATTATTATTATTATTATTATTATTATTTTCTTTCTTGCTTTATTATATATTGTTCACAAGTTATATTTTTAATGCTCCGCCGCAGCCTCGTCACTACTCAGTCGAGGTTAGGCTCGGTACTTACTCAGTACATGGGGTCGGTTGTACTGATACTACAATCTGCACTCTTTTGTGCAGATCCAGGTACCGGCCAGAGTTAGGAGATTATAGTAGCTGCGCGTTTTCATTGGAGACAAGAGGTAGACCTGCTAGTGTTAGCAGACTCATAGAGTCTTCTCTACACTATTTAGTTGTTGTTTTATTTCATTCGAAACAGACATATATACTTCTTTCATCCCATTATTTGTAGTATTCTCAGTAGTTCGTGAATTATGATACCAGACCCTGGGTAGACTTATGGTTATATACATTTAGTTTGAGGTTCGGCTTATTTGCTCGGTTATTATTATTATTCATGGAGTTACTTATTGGGAAATATTAGATTCAATTTATCTTTAAAATTGTTATGTTGTGTATAGGTAAATTTTAAGAGAAAATGATTAATTAAATTTCTAACATCGGCTTGCCTAGCAAGTATTGTGTTAGGCTCCATCACGATCTCGTGGGTTTGGAATTTGGGTCGTGACATTATGATTTTGTGATACTCTACAGGTGTTTTGTATCAATACTTTTTGGTTTGGCGACATGCATGACTTGGTTGAGTTAGAGGGATTCATTTCTAATGTCTTGGTTATGTGCAAATAGGTTTCGAAGTGTTCTCAATGATTTCTCCCACAACTTTAGATAGATATTATCTACAGGTATGTGGGGTATGTTGCATGTTGTAATTTTCTCCTAGATGGAATAAAGTATAAGGTCACTGACAGATCGTTATGTATTCTGCTTGTGACACACAGCTGGTAATGAAATTCTTGTGCTTTTCACGTGATAGCATGATAGATCTGGTGCGTTGTGTGGGATTGATAATTGTATGTACAAGGTGGCAGTTCAATTTTGGAGGGAAGGTCATGAATTTTGAATAATATGGACGGTTTCAGGTGTATTGATTAATTTTATTACTACTTGGTATTACCTGAGAAGAGTGCACAGTTCAGAAGGGCACACTATCCTTTGACTTCGGATGCCTCATTGGCATTGCGGTACTCGCTTGGTTGATCGACAATCGATATTCAGATTTTACTATGTGGCGCGGGAGAATTATAGAAGTATTTCTCGTGGGATGATTGTGTATGAGAGATGTGTTAGTTATTCGAGTGGTAGAGTTGGGATCGTCTTTGGTGATTCATATGTTCTATGGATTTGGAGGCTGGGAGTTCTCAGAAGCAGGTTGTTTCGGGGTTACGGACTGTGAAGATGTGGCCAAAGTTAGCCAGACGGTGGTACGTGTTATGATTAGGTCATTGTGGACTTTTGTAGGGTTATTTATCCATTTGGGGATGACTGTAGTTGATATGGGGGCCCATTGGTATGCCCAATGAGGATGTGTATTCTACATCGTGTCGGATTTGTTGACTCAAAATTGTTTATTGTGTAGGGGTGTGTCATTTAGTTAGAAATGAGCTTGTTCATTTACTGATATGTTCTATGTGTTACTCTTCTATGCAACGAGGGGTTGTATTTTTTGGTTATATGCACACCTGATGCGGTTCTGTTTGGACCTTGTAGCGGAATTTGGGCGAGATGGTTATTGGAGTGTTTAATGGTTTATTTCGCCTTAGTTATGGTGTTTCCAGGATGTGGTACATTGTGTTATTATCTTCTCCATGATTATGGTTATACACTTCATGTACTTGATGTCGAATTGAGTGTGATCGTTGATTTTGAGTATTTTGGCATGGGGTATTTCATGTGGACCAGCATTTGGATAGGGTCACGCATTGGAGATGGGTTATGCTGGGATATGATCCTCTGTGATAGATTCGTGTGTCTTGGTTCTACTATGTGTGGTGGGTTCATAGTACTACGATTGTGGTGGTACTTGTTGAGTTTGCGGGACAGTTCTCTTAATTCAGTGATTTTCCATGTTTTAGTACATTGAATTGTTGCTTATTGGTGCACGGATTTCACGGTTTGTTGCTTTAGGTTGTATTGGCGTGGCATGTCAATAGAATAGTTGTGTTAGATGAGATGGGTTCATTGTACGTATAATGGGTGCTATCAAATTTTATTAAGGTATGTTTGGATAAGGTTCTTGTCAAATGAGAGAGAGCTCCATGGCGTGTTAATCTGATGAGTGGTTATGAGTTCCTGCATTTTTGTTTCATCATCGGCAATGTACAAAGGGTTTGAGCGAGGTTTATTTGATATGATGTTTATTACCGGTACGAGATTTTTTTAGCAGCTATTGTGATCAGAAATTTAGTGCTACAAGTATGCAGATTATTTGGTGTATCATGTGATTACATCTTGGATTATAGTTATGAATTGATACAGCTTGTTCAACCTTATACATCGTGTAGAAGCGAGATTCAGGTCTTGTAATGAATTGTGGATGTTGGAAATTGAGTTCTAAGGTTTACGGACTAAGGTCGGAGTAAGGATCTTTAGTTATGTCGTTTTGTCACGCTTATATGGATTGGGGTGATGTGGGATCACCCTCGGGTATATGGAAGGTGAGCTTACACAATGATTTGACGGGTTTGAAATGACTCTTGGCACGTTCAAGGGCGAATTTATGTTTAAGTGGGGTGAATGTAATGACCCAACAGGTCGTTTCGAGCATTTGAATATGGTCAGCTGTTTGAAGTATTGAGTAGCTTCATATGATGTATTATCACTTGCGTAAATCGTCGGTTTTTATTTTCAGGTGATTCAGAATTTATTTGGAAGAATGAATCTCATGTTAGAAGCTTTAAGTTGAAAGAGTTAACCAAGATTGACTTTTGTGTATATGACCCTAGATCGGAGTTTTTGATGATTTCGTTAGGTCTGAATGGTGATTTTGGACTTGGGCGTATGGCCATATTTGCATTTGGATCTTTCTAGAAAGTTTCGGCACTATTTGGCGATAGTTTGCAATTTGAAGGTTTGGAATATTCATAAGTTTAACTGAGAGTTGACTTGTATGATATTGCGCTAGAACTGTTGTTCCGAGAATTGGAGTAGCTTCTTTATGTCATTTGGGACTTGTGTGCAAAATTCGAGGTCATTCGGAGGTTATTTTATATGGTTCGGCTCGAGTGTTGGATGTTGAAACATTAAAAGTTCATTAACTTTGATTTGAAGTGAGATTCGTGGTTTGATATTGTTATGCATGATTTGAGGAATCAAGTAAGTATGTGTTATGTTATGGGACTTGTTGGTATGTTCGGACGGGGTCACGAGGGGCTCGGGCATATTTCACATTGATTTCAGACCATTTTACTTCATGTTTTAATTGTTGGTTTCTACTGGTTTCTGTTGGTTCAATTGTTCTTCGCAATTGCGAATATGATATGCAATCGGGTGACGTAAAGTTTGGAGCTGGGAATTTTCTGCCTCGCGTTAGTGAGGAATGGACCGCATTCGTGTAGTTATGGGAACTTGAGCACCACATTCGTGTTCGAAGAATTGTGGTCTCGTAGTGTTGAGATTGGCAGCTGGGAGCTGGTGATTTCTCTTCGCGTTCGCAGATAGTTGGCATCTGGGGTCATTGTATTTGCATATGTAGGCTCGCGAACGCGTAGAGGGTTTCAGGGCACTGTGATTTTTTCTTTTTCGCAATAGCGATGGTATTTCGGCGGTCGCAATTCATATATTTGTCCAGTGATTATAAGTACTCTATTGTCAAAGGTTTTTGATATTTTATCTTATTTTGAGCTATGGAGCTCGGATTTGGGTGACTTTTAGGCTATTTTCACCATATGGATTGGGATAATTGTTTTCCACTCGGTATAAATTTTATTCCGTGATTCCATCTTCGTTTTTGGCATTTGATTGATGATTTCAAATGAGAAATTGGGGGGTTTGGTCTAAACTTTTCTAGAGTGAATTTTTGAGTTTTGAACATTGATTCTGAGCCGGATTTGAGTGAAATTAGTATGATTGGATTCGTAATTGAATGGGTTATCGGATTTTCTGAGTTTTGTCGGGTTTCGAGGTGCGGGCTCGGGTTTGGACTTTTGCTTGAAATTGGGCTTTTGTTTAAAGGTTCAACCTTTATCAATTGGGTTTGTTTCCTTCGACATTATTTGATATTTTTGAGTTGCTTTTGGCTAGTTTCGAGCCGTCCGGAGGTCGATACGCACGGGATGGAATTTCCAGAGTGTTGTTTTGCTTGCTCGGTGTTGGATTTGAACATGGATTTGAGGGTATTTAACCCTTGGAAATTTGTTATAAGAGATGTATTGAGGTAACGCACATGCCAGGTGATGACCATGTTGGCGTGCATGGGGAAATCATGATTCTAGTTGACTATTAGACTATGACCAGGCTTTTTTGTTGTTATATCTTGTTACATCCATTTTCTCCCTAGTTTGTTGATTATATGAGATGTGAATCATGTTAGAAATCATGTTTAGGCTATGTGATTATTCCGTTTAGACCTGATGAGATTATTTCAGTTGGTTTGAGGTATCTGCTCTAGTTGTAATGATATACTAAGTCATGATTCCTCATTTGCATTTCATATCTCAGTCTTTGTTCATCATTCATTGTTACATCATGTGATCATTGTTTGGGCTGAGTGGTATGAGATATGTGAGACCGTGAGATTAAAGACATTGATGAATGAGTTGGGGTCCGTGAGCCAGATTGTGAGTGATTTGATGATCGGGCTTCACGCTGCAACATGACTTAGTGGCTTATTTTTATTATGGGATCAGATTGCACGCCACAGCAGGCCTTATCGGCTCATTTACTATTATGGTATTAGACGGTGTACCGCAACATGCCTTATTGACTCATTTATTATTATGGGATCGGGTTGCATGTCTCAGTACGCCATATTGGTTTTATATTCGCGCTTGGGTAGGATTCGCCCCTCCGGAGTTTGACATACCAACAGTGAGTGCAAGCACCTGTAAAGTGCTAAGTGATTGTATGTGATGAGCGGGAGTTTGATTAGAGTACTCCGAGAGTGTGAGTATATGATATTATCATTGTGATGCATTACATTTGACATGCATATTTGACATGTAGGCATTGCGATGTATATTTCTCATGCTAGACGACATATGGTAATTGATGACTTGACATGTATATTTCAATGTACGCATAGAGATGTACTTACCTCATGCTTCTGATAATGAAATATCTTATCTGTTGTTGAAAGTTTGGGAAAAATCACAGTTTTTCTGATATACTCATCTTTTGGTGATTTCGGTGAAAAATTTGGGTTTTAATGTTATACCTAAAATGCATGTCTATTTTTGTGTAACTGTGAACGATATGAGCATAATATCTATTGAGTTATTACATGTATTGCGTCCATTATATTGTTACGAGTTGTTCTTGGATATTGGTGTTGGACTCTGACCATTTTTTTGAGCTCGTCACTACTTTCAACCTAAGGTTAAGTTTGTTACTTATTGAGTACATGGGGTCGGTTGTACTCATACTACACTTCTGCACCTTGCGTGTGCAGATTTTGGAGTTGACATTGATGTGTATGGCAGTAGCTGGCATTGAAGATGTACCTGTATTCCGGTTAGAGCTTCCTATTATTCTTGGTAGCTTTAATTTATAAATCTTTTTATGTATATTTCGAACATATGATGTATTTATTTCATAACAACTTTTTAAAACTCTATGTCTTAGAAGCTCGTGATTTGTACTACCAGTCCTTGGGTTGTTGTGTAAAAGTTCAGCTATTTCATCATTTACTTTTTTCACAACCCCAAAATCCACCCTGGCTGTGATGGCGCTGATCACACTCAACTATGTCTTATAAAAAGACTAAATGGGCGTTGCAAATATAATCTGGGGTATTAATCCTAGAGTCGATCCCACAGGGAGTTAACGTATCAAGCAAGCTGTCAGAATACTAAACGTTCACTTGGTGTTGTTTAAACTACTACAACTGAATGAAAATATTAAAACTAAGATTAACTACAATAAGGTGTAAACAATTGTAATAACAGTCTAAAGTTATGGTTTCCCCCGTTGGTGAACTTCCTTCTCTGATACTTCATAAATCTCTCTCAAGTAATTATGATAATTTACTAGACACACTCTCTCAAGTTACGCTAGCAAGATTGCATTACAGTTCACTTTAGATTGCACCCGAGGTATCGTTATCTCTAATCCAACCTCTAAACCCTCAGTTATGACTTTCGTCTATACTCTGGGAGTGGTGTTTTTCAAACAACTACCTAAATATGCACTCTCTCCCAAGTAGCTACATAATAAATAGGAACAACTAATTGAGGGCCCTTTCAATCAACTACAACAAGAACGTAGTTGAACAAATAGAGATTAATCAACCAATCAAAACTATATTAATAACACAATAAGTTTATCCCCCAACGGGTTCCACCAAAACCCTAGATTAAGGAAATTTGCTACTCATGCTCATAATAATCAACTCTAAAATAACTTGCATAATTAAACTACAAAGTAATGAAGAAAAGCCGTAAAAATCGATGTTTGGCTTTTCTGAGTAGTATTCCACAGGCGTCTCTTGTCTCTAATGGCATCTCCTGGTTCAAGTTGTGTTTTTGGGTCTATTTATATGTTTCGGATAAACCCTAGCCGTGTAGGAGACTTCTATTCCAACCGGGAAACATTTAAAACCTTTAAAACTCGGAATTGACCGGACCTCGGGACCAAGGTGTTTGGGCTCAAACGCCCCCTTAACGCTAGGGTAGACCTGGCTTTAGGGGTCTAATGCCCCACTAACGCCAGGCTGACCCTGCTTTAGGGGCCAAACGCCCCACTAACGCCCGGGTTGGCCTGGCTTTAAGGCCAAAATGCCCGGCTATAGCCCGAGTCACTCATTTTCGACTCTTGAGCGTATTTTCGACGTTCATGCATCCATTTATCTCAGTTTCAATCTCCAATGCACCCACACATCAAATAGACTCCATTATGCACATAAAAAGTGTATTTTTATCATTAACGCGCATAAAATGTAAGGCATATAACTGATAATGAAATATCTTATCTGTTCTTGAAAGTTTGGGAAAAATCACAATTTTTCTGATATACTCTTATTTTGGTGATTTTGGTTAAAATTTTGGGTTTTAATGTTATACCTAAATGCATGTCTATTTTTGTGTAACTGTGAACGTTTTGAGCATAATATCTATTGATTTATTACATGTACTGCTTCCATTATATTGTTACGAGTTGTTCTTGGATATTGGTGTTGGACTCTGACCATTTTTTTGAGCTCGTCACTACTTTCAACCTAAGGTTAAGTTTGTTACTTATTGAGTACATGGGGTCGGTTGTACTCATACTACACTTCTGTACCTTGCGTGTGCAGATTTTGGAGTTGACATTGTTGTGTATGGCATTAGCTGGCATTGAAGATGTACCTGCATTCCGGTTAAAGTTTCCTCTTGTTCTTGGTACCTTTAATTTATAAATCTTTTTATGTATATTTCGATCATATGATGTATTTATTTCATACCAACTTCTTAAAACTCTATGTCTTAGAAGCTCATGATTTGTACTACCAGTCCTTGGGTTGTTGTGTAGAAGTTCAGCTATTTCATCATTTACTTTTTTCACAACCCCAAAATCCACCCTGGCCGTGATGGCGCCTATCATGGTACTAAGCTATCCAATCCACTACGTATAGCATCAAGGAACCTTTCATTCAATTCACTACTAATCCGATATTTCATAAATATTTCCATTAAGTTATTTCAAAAATAGCATGGATATACTAAACATTAAATACATCCCCAAAATCCTGGAGTCACTAGTCACGAGCAACTAAAAGAAAAACAAATCTGATATTATCTACTTAATACAAGGAAAGTCTGAGAATAGAAATAATAGAGAAATAGGAAGGAGACAGGCAAGGTTGCGGACGCCGCGCAGCTGCCTCGCAATCTCCGATATGCTCCAAATAGGGAAAGATCAGCTCTCACTCAGCCCTGGCACCTGAATCTGCACACAAGGTGCAAGGAGTAATGTGAGTATGCCAACTCAATAAGTAACAATTATAACTAAAGACTGAGTGAAGTGACAAGAATTTAACATCATATAAATCTCATAACATAAAAAAAAACCTCTGTCGAAATAATAGGATCATATCAATAATTAAACTTCCGAATATCTCGTAAAAGTTCCAGTTTCAATAAAAAAAATTTAAAACATTTCAGCAGAGGCTCAGTGTATAAGAAGAGCAAAAACAGTAATTTCATACAAAACAAGCCCCTTAGGCGAAGTATCACTCATATATAGCCCATCAGGCAAGCCGCTCGGTCACTCGTGACTCAACTATCACCAGTCAGCACTCACGCTCAATAGGTACCTTATAATAACCACTGTGGCATGCATCCCGATCCATAAACATATAGTCGACTGCCCTCACTAGGGGTGTGCATACTCCGGAAGGGCTCATATAGACCCAACGCTATATCGTTGCGGCGTGCAACCCGATCCAATATATATATATATATAACGTTGCGGCGTACAGCCCGATCCATAAATATCCTCACAATCCGGCTCTCGGCGTCACGCAGTCATCATGCTCTCAAGCCACTCGGGCATTTCAGTACAACTCAGGGGACTCAACCCAAAATATCTTTCACATATTTAAAATAGAATGATGAACATGATTTAATAGTAAACATATATAAATCATGACTGACAATATATTTTCTATCAAAAACAATGTGAGGACAGTAGAAAAATACCCCTGAGGGTCCAAACAGTACGACACAAGGCCCAAAACATGGCATTCAGCCCGAGTTAGCAGAATCATTACTAAAATACATGGAAATCATATAAAAATGATCAAATACACAACTCTGTAGTTGCCACGGGACGAACCAAGTCACAATCCCTACCGGTGCACGTCCACACGCCCGTCACCTAGCATGTGCTTCACCTAATTTATCAAAATATTACGAAATTTTGGGGTTTCATACCCTCAGGTCTAGACTTACAATCGTTACTTACCTCAAACCGGATGAAAATGTACTCTGCAATACCCTTGCCGCTTGACTTGGCCTCAAAGCGTACCGAATCTATTAAAAATCAGATTCATAACATCAATATATGCTAAAGGAACAAAACCCATGCGAAAATAATCAAATTACACCAAAAATCCCGAAATTGGCCAAACCCGACCCCCGGGCCCACATCTCGGAATCTTACAAAAATTACAAAACTATAAATCTTCGTTCACTCACGAGTCTACCCATATCAAATTCCTCAAAATCCGACATCAAATGGCCATTCAATTCCCCAAAATAAACTCTCCAATTTTCCTCCATTTTTCTCCAAATTTTCACCCCAAACTCCCAATTTAGATGACAAAAATCAAGACACAATCATGGAATTTAACCAAAATTAAGTGAAGAACACTTACCCCAATTACTCCTCTGAAAATCCTCTCTAAAATCGCCCTCTCCCAAGCTCTCTAGTGAAAATTATGAATTATGAACTCAAACCCTCGTTTTGAACTTTAAACATCCTGCCCAGCAATTCCTTCATAGAGATTGCGAAGCACAATTAACGTTGCCCCTAAATAACCTTACGCGATTGCGTAAACTCCCACACATTCGCGAATCACTGCTACACGACACTACGCGATTGCAACCTGCCTCACACGATCGCATAGAGCAATCGCCTCCGCTTCTCATCAGCTCGAATACCCTACACGAACGCGACATTGGCCACGCGTTCGTGAAACACTACCTCACACGCGAACGCGAACGCGATCGCAACCAAAACTCTGCGATCGCATAGAACAAATTCACCTCCACCCCAATTAAGTTTTCACGATCGCGATCGCGACCTCCTCTACGCGATTGCAAAAAACAAAATCTTCTGCACCAAACACCAGAAAATCTACCAACCTTTCTCGTCCAAAATAACTTGTTGAGCTTCCGAAACACACTGGGGCCCTCAAGATCTCAACCAAACATGTCGACACATCCCATAACATCACCCAAACTTAGTTGAACCCTCGGAACACTAAAAACAACATCGAACCACCAAATAAACTCGAAATTCAAGCCTAAGGATTTCTAAGCGTGCTTTTCCAGGCTTTTTTCCATAGCACCTAATAGGGAAAATATGAGGAAAAATGCAAAAAAAAAAATGAAGAAAAAAGATAAACTGAAATCCTGGCTTGTGAATAGTGACATATCATGTCCCATTCCCCCCTGAATTATATAAATATTTAGATTCATATTTTAGTGTGCATACTGATGTCTCTCTTTTCTTTGTTGGTGCGGGCACATGTTTTGTGACATACTAGTGAGGAATTCAGATCATTAGTTGGCACGAGAAGCGAGTCATAAAGAGGAATATATTTGTCACGACCCAATATCCCATAAAAGGTCATGATGGCGCCGGACACCACTGTCAGGCAAGCCAACACTAAATAGTAAATTAAATTTCTCATTTTAGTGCTTCTGAACAGATAAAGCTCCTTCAATTTAACTAGTAACAAACAAACGTTAAGGAATAATATTAATACTTTCAAATTTCAGTACTAAACATCCCATAATCATCCCAGAACCCGGTGTCACAAGTGCATGAGCTTTTACGAGAAAGTAAAATAAAATACAACAACTGTCCGGAATATAAATTTTGACAGAAAGGAAGATACAAGTACTTGGAAGGAGACTCTACTGGCTTCGGATCGACTCATAAGATGCAGATCACATAAGTCCCCGTATCAACCACGTCGCTGCACCCACAAGGCCATAATCCAAACATGTACATATACATCAAAATGTACAACAAGTGTAGTATGAGTATGAAAACAACGCGTACCCAGTAAGTTTCCCGCCTAACCCCGAAGAGGTAGTGACGAGGGGTCGACTTGACACTTTCTAGGGTCAAAATAATATAATTAAGTGTGACTCTAAGCATGGATGTCATGATTAAATAACATATAACAATAGGAAGTGACAACTTCTTTCATAAATATAATTTCAGTTTTCGTCATTTCAGTTAACAATTTATATTTCAAGGCATTTAAGTAGTTCAAATCATAGAAAGTACCAAGCAACTAGCATGTGCAAATAATGCCGAGGTCGTACGGCCCGATCCAACAATACTTAAATCATGCACTGTTGGAGGGTCGAACGGTGTGAACCATAGATGCATCTATTACTTTGCTCGCGAATCATACGTGCGACGCGGTCAAATATAAATATTAGAGTTACCCCGCTCGTGAATCATACATGCTACGCAGGTACCGATAGATAACACAGTCATACAGTAAATCCAGACTTTATCGTGAAAACAATTACCCAAGGAAATGACAATTTCTCTTTTAATGGTCAAGAAGATGGTGTTTAATATTTTTAGAAAATCATTTTCCAAATTCGATATGATTTAAGAATTTTAAATTTATAAATAAAACTACAAGTATGGCAAGTAAAGCATGCTTTTGGGTCCTAGACTATCCGGGTATAAGCATAATAGTAGCTGCGCACGAACTCCCGTCACCTCATGCGTACGTAGCCCCACAAATAGTAGCATATATTATTTCACCTATGGGGACAATTCCCTTTTACAAGGTTATAAAAGGAGACTTACCTCGCTCTGAAGTTCCATAAGAGGCTTCCAAGCCCTTCCGATGACTCAAATTGATGCACAACGCCCCAAAATTAGCCAATAATTGTGCAAACCAATGATATATGTCATGTGGGTATTTTGTTTTGAGGCCCCAAAGGGCTCGAGATGATTTCGGGTGGTCATCGGAAAGTTTGGACTTGAGAGATTTCAGCTGGTGCTGCTGGTTCTGGGTTTTCGCACCTGCGGAATGGAGATCGCAAATGCGGAGCTCACATGTGCGGTATGTGAGTCGCAATGCGGAGTTGGAGGCTTAGGGTATTTGTTGCAGAAAGCGGGCGAGTGAGCGCACCTGCGAGCCCCTAGTTGCGAAGTGGTGACCGCAGATGCGGAGCGAGCTGGGTAAGTAATTTCCACAGATGCGGATTATTTCCGTATATGCGGTGGTCGCATGTGCGAAGAATGGAGCGTAGATGCGGTTTTGCTCGGCAGAAAGTATATAAGGTCCCCTTCGCGAATTTTCTTATATTCCACCTTTTTAAGACATGTTAGGAGCTTTTGAGGATTTTAAAGAGGGATTCAAGGGGAAACACATTGAGGTAATGTTTTTGAACCTAATACTCGATTCTATGGTGATTTTTAGTTAATTAAGCATGAAATTTGTGGGATTTAATGGTAAAATTTGAGGGGTTAGGGCTTGGAAATTTGAAGGTTTGATTTTGGGGGTTAGAGGGGTCATTTGTCATCGGGTTTTGATGTATTTGGTATATATGGACTCGTCAAAGTATAAGGATTTTAGTTTTGCAATTTTATTCGGATACCGAGACGTGGACCCAGGGATCGGGTTTGACCAATTATGGAATTGTGATGTAATTTGATTATTTTGATATGGGATTCATTCCTTTAGCATATATTAATGATATAATACTTATATTGGTTAGATAGCGGCAAGGGCATTGCGGAGTAGAGTTTTGGCTTGATTGAGGTAAGTCACGCTTCCAAAATTGGTTCTGAGGGTTCAAAACCTCGAACTACATGTTATGTGATTAAAATTTGGTGACGCACATGCCAAGTGACGGGCGTGCGGGCGTGCACCGTGAGACTGGTGACCTGGTTCATTCCATGGCACCGTTTAGTTGTTCTTTCTTGTTGATATTTGTGCTTCTAGCTATGTGATTAAAGTAAACATGTTGGAAATCATGCTAGATATTATGTTAAGGCTTTACGCCATCCTGTTGAGACTCGAGCGATCGTCTTAATGCAAACCATGCTAGAAATCATGCTACATATTATGTTAAGGCTTCACGTCGACATTATTGAGACCTGTCATTTGTTGATGTCATCACATGTGTTTCATTGACATTATGTACTCTGTCCTGTCATTGCATATCATATCATGTCTCAGTCTCGGTAATTGTTGTTTTACACATTATATCATTGACTCGTGCTAGTTCATGCATTGTGAGCCCATGTGAGCGAGATTGGAGAGTGATAACTGAGTGAGGCCGAGGGCCTAATATTGAGTGACAATTGTGGGATCGGTCCACACGCCGCAACATGTTTTATTGATTATGCCTGGATCTGGCTTATTATAGTGCTTAGGCTGTAGGAGCCCCTCTGGAGTCTGTAACACACCCCCAGTGAGCGCAGTGATATTTGAAGGATGGATCTTCCCTAGACATGGATATTGTCCGAAGTGATATTTGAGGGATGGATCTTCCCTGGACATGGATCTTGTCCGAAGTGATATTGACGAATGGATCTTCCCTGAACATGGATCTTGTCTGAAGTGTTTATGTTCGGAGATGGATTTTCTCCATAAGGCTGGATAGGCCTGTTTTTCCCCGGTACCAAACGATTGATGTCAGTGATGTGTATACGTATTCTGGGATGGATCTTCCTTACGCCGTCGAGCTATATACAGTACCGAGTGGTTGTGATATGTATCATTATCTAGTGATGGATATCCTCCATAGGGCTGGATTAGCGTTCCTCAGTACTGAGTGACTTCTATCTGATGTGTATATAATCTGGGATGGATCTTCCCTGGTCCATGCGATCCATACACAGTACTGAGCGGACGAGTATTTGAAAGTGGGAGCGCATTGTACATTTCATATTGTTGATGCATTGGCATGTAAAATATAGTGAGATATATATGTTAAACTGTTCAGAACCGTACTTGTATTATCACCTTGAGCTGTCTAAGTAACTGAAAACCTGCCTAAATTTATGTACATTGGTTATGTTGTAAATGTGGAGGTTTAGTCCGTGACTACCTCTCAGCCCACAATTTGGGCTTGTTACTTAGTGAGTTGGTGTACTCACGTTTTAGGTATCTCTTGCCATGGTAGTGTAAGTTGATCATTTTGGCTACAGATCATTTTCGGAGAGGACGAGGTAGCTGCTTGGCGATCGTAGACCCGCCTATCTCTTTCTATATCTTCCTTGTGTATTTTTATTGATTATTTACAGACAAAGTTGTATTGCTAAATTTTGGGAACAATTGTAGTATTGGCTCATGACTCAGTGACACAAGATTTTGAGATTTATTTTTTTTTTACAGTATTTTGGGTTTGAATCTATCTTTTATTTCGGTTCTCCTCTGATGAAATAATGTAATATTTAAATATTGTCATGATATAAATCGAATTGGTTAAGAGTGCAGGCTTGCCTAGTTTCACAATAAGCGTCATCACGATCGGGTTAGTTTTGGGGTCGTGACAAGTTGGTATCAGAGCCAAGGATACACCGGTCTCACGAGTCATGAGCAAGTTTAGTAGAGTCTTGCGGATCAGTACGGAGACGTCCGTACTTATCTTTGAGGGGATGCGGAACCCTTAGGAAAAATCTCCCATTCTTGAATTATTGTCGTGTGAATCCATTTTTTCGGCAAAAAGCGTAACTCTTTGAATTCCTTTCATGTATTCGAATGCACGCGTGAGCACTCTGTATCTGTTCAGCATCGACGACTTGTGATTCCCATATATGAGTTGCGATATTGATTTTAGCAAGTTGATAATGGGCCAGTTTGGAGGACTTGAGGCCGGGTTTTGTCTATGGCTTGAGTACTGAGATTTTGATTGTGTTAGCACATGCATTTTGGGACTTATATGTCTGTTGTGTCCCTATTGGCGGGATTTTGTGTCTGGATGACTATGTGGTGGGTGTGATTTGATGGTGAGATGTGTTCAAATTTTTTGATTTCAATAAAAATAATTGGCTGGAGATGTAGCAAGAACTATAAAGTTTTTGATTTCTGTCTTGAGTTGGCATATGGCCACGATTTTTGAAGGGTATAGAGAGATATCAGTTTGAGGCTAAGCAGGCGGGGTTACCTCCTGCAGGGTGTCATGAGGTTGTGTGATCTTCATGTTGATTTGTAATAAGTTCTCTTTTCCAGGAAATGATATATGTTGCAATTTGAGTTTAGATCACTTGCGAAAGTTGGCATGACTGTTACAATGGTGAATACAAGATTTGTAGACGGTTGAGTTATTAGATGGTTTGTATTATATGAGCTTTCAAATGATTTAGTTAAATCTCACTGCGGTGTTGTGGCAGTGATAGCACATGGGCATTTTGAGTTTTTGTTTGTTTTGATCTATGGCTTTGAGCTAAGTGGGGGAGTCTTCTAGTGATTAGTTGGTTGCCCCATTATGTGTTGTATTGGTTTCAGTTGGGGTATACTAGTGGATCAGTCATGACCTGCAACGGTGAAGTTTAAGAATGACTCGAGTAATGAAAATTTCAAGATACAAGTTGTTTTATGCTCTATGGGGATATGGGTCTTATTGCATGATTGAGTTGTTATTTGTAAATGAAGTAGTGTGCGTGAAGTAGGAATTTGCTTGATTTCTTAGGGGTGTGGGTTACTCTCTTAGTTGTTGGTGTGTTAATGGGGTACAGGTTGTTCGATCTGCTTGATCAGTTTAATAGAGAATTGCGTAGAGTGGGTGACTCTCAAGAATGGTTCTGGTAGATTCAAGGTTTATATATCCTTGTGGATTCTACTTTCTCGTATCATGAAAGGGAAGGATAGTTCGCGAAAGTATATTTAGAGTAAGTATTTACGATGTAGTAGTTTTGGGTGCTTAAGAGATATTCAGCAGTTTATAAGCCTTAGGGCGAAGTGGTTCGGTGCTAGGGTCTCGCATGGTGATTTCTGGTTAAGGATTTTGATACTATGGCAAGGAAAAAGAACGAATAGGAAGGTTCTGAATTCGTAGGTTTCATGGGCAACCTCAGATGATCAGATAGATGGTGTTATATTTAGATATGGATCGATGAAGATATAAGTTTCAGATTAGGCATGGTGTTTTGATTTATGCATACTTCGTTGGTGTGGCGGTACTCTCCTTATTTGTCGGCTGCGGGCATTCAAATTTGGCCTTGTAACACATACGGATTGTTGAGGTATCCCTCGTGGTATGATCGGGTATTGGGGAAGTATTAGACATTAGGCGACGGAGTTGAGATCGGATATGGTGATTTGTGTGCTCTGGGGGTTTTTGAGTCTAGGAACTCGAATGAGTAGATGATTTCATAGTTGAGGGTTGTAGAGACGTAGCCAAGGTTAGCCAGGGGTTAGTGTGTGTTGTGATTCAGTCATTGTGGAACTTCGGAAGGTCATTTGTCTACTGTGTGTAAACACGTTCGTTTGGGGTTCCTTAGTAGGCCCAGTGGGGGTAGGTGTGGCACCGAGTCGGATTGATTGGCTCTATAGTGCTATTGTGAGGGGCATGCCAGTTAGTGGTTGTTGGGCTTATCTGTGTTCTAGGATGATTGAACTTAGTTGAACCCTTCGAGCACTCAAAACAACATCAAGATACCAAATTAACCCGAAATTCAAGCCTAAGGATTTCTGAACTTCCAAAATTCGCCAACGATGTCGAAACTAACCAAACCACGTCTGAATGACCTAAAATTTTGCACACACATCACAAACGACACTACGAACCTATTCCAACTTCCGAAATTCCACTCCGACCCTGATAGCTAATTTTACACTGCCTGTCGGAAATCGCCAAACATCCAATTTCGCCAATTCAAGCCTAATTCTACCACAGACCTCCGAATAACATTCTGAACACGCTCCTAAGTCCCAAATCACCTAATAAAGCTATTCGAACCATAAAACCCAAATTGCGAGATCATTTACCTATAAGTCAACTTCAGGTTGATTTTTTTCCCACTAAATAACCAAACTTAAGAGACTAACTGTCTCATTTCTCTCCACAATCACTCCGAACCCGAGCAACCAACCCAACACAACACAAAAGAGATAAACCACACAAAATGAAGCAAAAATGGGGTAAACAGGGAAAAACTCTCGGAACGACCAATCGGGTCGTTACATTCTCCCCCCACTTGAACATACGTTCATCGTTGAACGTGCCCAAAGTTGTTCCAAAAGCCATCAAATCTCGAATAACCTTACCACGCGCTTACTGGGGGGTGATCCCATGTCACCCTGTCCCGCATAGATCTGATAACACAACACATCTGAGATTTCATCATCCAACCTAACCCATAAGACTTAGATCCAATTTCCACATCCGAATTTTTCTATAAGATCAAAATCACGCATCCACACACTGTATAAGTCTGAACAAGTTGTATCTAACCATAGCCATAACTCAAAATGAAATCACTTGATGTCTCACATAACTCAAACACCCATAGTGATAATTTCTAATCACAACGACTGCTCAAGCAACCCAATGCCATTAATAACCCTATTATCAAACAGAGACATGTTCTAACACCTTCTTATACTGCCAATGATGAAAGAAACACACATAAACCCATAACCATTCGTCGGATAAACAAGTGTAGAACTCCCTCTCTTCGACAAGAAATATAGCCAAATTTATAAGTCGATCAGCGTCAATATCCTCCCAAATATGCCGCAACCAGATCCAATAACACCAATTCTAGGTTCGATGACCTCATCTTATCCAACACAACCACTCTAGTAACATGACACATCAATACCGCTTAAAGCCATGACTCGTGCAGTCCGTGTACTACTAGACAACATTCCAGATGTACCTAAACAAGAAAAATGACATCAAACAAGAGAACCGTTCTACAATATCAACGGGTATAACCAAAACGCAATGTTAAGAACTCCTCACACTCCGTAGAACCAAAACACACGAATCCAACACACAAGGATCATTACTCGGCATAACATTATCGCAATGTGCGACTCTATCCAAACGGTGGTCCACATTACATATTTCGCTCTGCCTTGCTCAAAATCAACAATCATGTGAAACCCGACATCAAGTACTCAAAGTGCATTGCCATAACCATGGAGAATCGAACGATACCATGCCACACGAACCCGAAAGAACATAACCAACATGTCTCAATCCTGCAATACCCAATTACTTACCTTGCTCAGATCCGGCTACAAGACCACAATAGAACCACACCATGTGTTCCTAAAACCAATGAATCGCAGCTCTCCGTAGTAGGAAAAGTACTCATAAATCATCCTAGAAAACTGATAAGCCCAACAATCACTAACCGGCATGCCCCTCACAATAGCACTACGGAGCCAATAAATCTTACTCGGTGCAAAACACCTACCCCCACTGGCCTACTAAGGAACCCCAAACTAATCCGGACATACACAATAGACAAATGACCCTCCGAAGGTCAATAATGACTAAATCACAACACACACTAACCCTTGGCTAACCTTGTCTATGTCTCTACAGCCCTCAACTATGAAATTATCTACTCATTCGAGTTCCCAGACTCAAAAACCCTCAGAGCACACAAATCACCATATTCGATCTCAACTCTGTCGCCTGAATGTCTAATACTTCCCCAATACTCGATCATGCCACGAGGGATACCCCTACAATCCGTATGTGTTACAAGGCCAAATTTGAATGTCCGCAGCCGACCAACAAGGAGAGTACCGCCACACCAACAAAGTATCCATAAATAAAAACACCGTACCTCTTCAGAAACATATATCTTCATAGAGCCATATATAAAAGTAACATCATCCATCCAATCATCCGAGATCGCCCATGCTAGCTACGAATTCAGAACCATCCTATTCATTCTTTCTCCTTGCCATAGTACCAAAATCCTCAACCAGAAATCACCACGCGAGACCCTAGCACCGAAAGAACTGAATATCTCTTAAGAACCCCAAAGTACTACATCTCAAATACATACTCTAAAGATACTTTCGATGAATTCGAACTATCCTTCCCTTTCATGATGCATGAAAGTAGAATCCACAATGATATATAAACCCTGAATCCACCAGAACCATTCTCGAGAGTCACCCACTCTATGAAATTCTCAATTAAACTGATCAAGCAGATCGAACAACCTGTACCCCACTAACACACCAAAACCCAAGGGAGTAACCCACACCCCTAAGAAACCAAGAAAATTCCTAATTTACACACAACACTTCCTTTACAAATAACAAATCAATCATGCAATAAGACTCATACCCCCTAGAATATAATACAACTTGTATCTTGACATTTCCAATACTCGAGTCATTCTCAAACTCCATCTCTGCAGGTCACAACTGATCCATCAATATACCCCCAACAGAAACCAATAGAACACATAATCGGGCAACCAACTAATCACTAGCAGACTCCCACAACTGGCTCAAAGCCATAGATCAAAACAAACAATAACTCACAATGCCCATACGCTATCACCGCAACAATACTACAATGAGATTCAACTAAATCCTTCGGAATCTCATATAACACAAACATCTAATATCTCAACCGTCAACAAATCTTGTATTCACCATTTTAACAGTCATGCCAACTTCCCCAAGAGATCTAAACTCAAATTTCAACATATATCATTTTCTGGAAAAATAGAACTTGTGACAAAATAACATGAAGATCACACAACCTCAGGACACCCCGCAGGAGGTAACCTGGCCAGCTTAGCCTCAAATTGATATCTCTCTATACCATTCCAAAATCGTGGCAATATGCCAACTCAAGACAGAAGTCAAACACTCTATAGTTCTAGCTACATCTCAATCCAATTCTTTTTATTGAAATCAAACAATCTGAACACATATCACCATAAAATCACACTCATCACCTAGTCATCCAGCCATAAAATCCCGCCAATAGGGACACAACGGACATATAAGTCCCAAAATTTATGTGCTAACACAATCGAAATCTCAGCGCTCAGTCCACAGACAAAACCCGGCATCAAGTCCTCCATACTGGCCCATTATCAACTTGCTAAATTCAATATCGCAACTCATATATGGGAATCACAAGTTGTCGATGCATAACAGATACAGAGCGCTCACGCGCATATTCGAATACATGGAAGGAATTCAAAGAGTTACGCTTTTTGCCGAATAAATGGATTTGCACGACAAGAATTCAAGAATGGGAGATTTTTCCTAAGGGTTCTGCATCCTCTCGAAGATAAGTACAGACGTCTCCGTACCGATCCTCAAGACTCTACTAAAACTGCTCATGACTCGTGAGACCAATGTAACCTTGGTTCTGATACCAACATGTCACGACCCCAAAACCAACCCAGTCGTGATGGTACTTATCGTGAAACTAGGCAAGCCTGCACTCTTAGCCAATTCGATTTCTATCATGACAATATTTAAATATTACCCTTTTTCTTCAGAGCAGAAACGAAATAAAATATAGATTGAAACCCAAAATACTATTGTCACACCTCCTTTTTACCCCGGTGTGAGTGGGATAAGGGTGTTTTTCCAATTTAAGTAACATGCATCGAATTTGGGATTTATTGATTTCAGAGTCGCCACCCAAATTTTTTATGGTGTTCCCGGACACCATTTATTTTATTAAAATCCCAAATCGAGGAGATTTTGACTCTGTTTAAAAAAAATGTCTGCGAACCAGAAATCCAGGTAAGGAATTATATTAACACGGGAGAAGGTGTTCGGCACTCCCAAATTCCATGGTTCTAGAACGGTCACTTAACTATTGATCTTTAGCATAATTATCTGATTACTTACATATTTAAAGCCTATTGTGCATTTTAGCCTTTTTACTTTTTAGTCACTTTTAAAATTTATGGATAATTCTGAAACAAGTCACGATGACATGCACGCATTTGTTTTGTGCACATTGCGAATCAAGCCACGAGAACCGTAGCCATGATTCTACAACATATTTATTTTATTATTATTTTTAGAAGTTAGGGTACGGTCACATGAAATGCACACTCGGATGGGACTTACGTATCGTGACCGTGCCACGGGAACTGTACCCATAGCCACGATGATTTCATTAGTCTTCCTAAACTTTGAGATTATGGCGAGGCCATATATTATGGAGATATTGAAATGTGGGCATATGATTTATTTTAGATGTTTCATCAAACATATTTACTATACAAAATTCCTTCATTTTTTAATCACTCAAATCCCACAACTCATAAAAGTATTTCACAAACTTTAGTCCCGTTCGCACAACAGCGCAACAGAAATTGAGCTTAACTATAATTTTTAGTTGATCCTCTAAACATTTTAGTTAAACCTTGAAGTAAAATAACTTTGGCTGCCAACCAAATAAACAAATGGTGAATCTTAAAGTTCACATTAATATATATGAGTTAGGACTTCAACAGCAAAAATTAGATACATCACTAATGAAACATCTTTACCACAAAACTTGAACAGAACAATTTAGTGATCATTTTCATTTAAGACATTCAAATGCAACAACGGTTTTATGCGTTTACCTTTCTGCCGGACAAATGCAAAAAGTAACTTCAAACAACGAGCCCGAACTCGCCGGTAGCCTCGAATGGGAAAAACTCGACCAAAATGAAACTCCACCGGTTTTAATGGAAATTGCCAAAAAATTTAAAACCCGGCCAGATCTAAAATCACAGTATTCTTAGATGTGTGAAAAGGATAAACGAACCAGTGGACACTGACAAGAACGGGGCCAGTTGAATTAGCAACGGTCGTCGGAGAAGGAGATGACGAACAGTACTTCGAACTGAAGATTCTCCGGCGACCTCGACTTCGAACACAGGGCTTCAATGAAAGATTTTGAAGCTGAAAACAATGACTTTTTCGTGTAAGTTTTCAGCTAGTGAGATGGCCGGAGATGGGGTGACTGTTGCGCCGGAGATTGGGTTGAGAGAAGCGGCGGTGACTGATTTTTGTGTGTGAAGGAGACGGGATGTTGAAGAATTTAAGGGGTGAGGAAGGGTGGTTGAGGTCTTGGAACTTCTACATGGCTGAGAAGATAGAGTTTTCAAGTTGCTCTAATGGAGGAGTCAACGATGACTTTGTGTGTGTGTTGCGGCTCTCTGGGTGTAATGGTGAAGAAGAATCAGTTGTTTTAACTGTTCTTCCTAGGGTTTTGTTTATGTGTAATCTATAATGTGTAATGTATATCTATTTAGGTCTTAGGTCCACTTTATATAGAGGGAATTAGGGTTAGGTCTTAAGGTTGAAGATAGATGGGCTTCATCTTTGGGCCTTAAAATTGGGCTAAAAAATGTCTTAACTTTAGCTAAATCTTTTTTAATATAAGGTAAATATAATACATAATGTAAAAATCAATCTAATTAATTAAACTTAATTATTTGTAAAATATGAAACAATTTTTGGTATTTTCAAATATCATACAAAAAATAAAATTAGGATTAGGTTCAAATTATCACAAAAATAATATTCCTATCAAAATACTAATATTTTTTAAAACAAAGGGGAACTATGTTTTTTTTGTATTTTTCGACTTTTATGAAAGGTAGATAAATTGAAACTAACTAGATAAAATATCAATTAGCTAAATAAAAGAAAATATATTTGTGATTTTTATTTATTGTGACAAAATAAAGTAAAAAGGTCAAAACTAGTTAAAATAACGATATTAGACCTAAACTAAATATTTAAACGCTAAACCGTGTAAAATCTCGGGGAGGGTCAAAGAACAACAAGACATGTTTTGACCCGACCTTTATTTAAAAGAGTAGAAAACTAAAAGAAAGGAGGATGTTAACCGAGTCCTTGTTTTGGACAGCCTACATATCCCAGGTTATAAGGGAATCAGGGCGCATGTAGTTCAACAATTATAGAGTGATGGGTTCGAGAGTCGAGCGAGATTCCGTTCCGTCGAGTTTTCGGTCCTCTTGGTATTATATTAAAATCAAAAATGAAAAAGACTAACTAATCCTATTAGATATGAGTTACAAGATTCCTATCTATAAATCTTCTGAAGTTTGATCTTGAGTCTTGAATGGTGCTTCATGGAGACTTTTGATTTGAACCTTGATGCTTTTTAGCTGAAGGTGCTAGTTTGTTCTTCTTTAGCCATACGAATCACGAGACATGAAAAGCTCGTGACTTCAGTCCTGTCTTGAGAAATCCACATCTTGTCTCTGCTTTTGCATTTTGGATTCACTTCTCTCTTCTTTTTTGCTTTTTCTCTTCTTTGGATTGAGACTTCTTCTTTTTGGTCACCTCGAACCTTGTGCCTCGAGGTATAACCTGCTCAGGCCCAAAACAAACGAACAAACGAAATTTTTCCGCCCTAGTTTTCACTAGGAAATTTTCATGAGTTATTTGTAGCAAAAACTCTAAACTACTTCATTATTGAAAGCAATAAAAGGTCGGGAATAGTGTACCCCGAAAGTAACATGATGATTCATTTTTTTTTTTTTTTTTTTTTTTTTTTTTTTGTGGATGGTGTTTCCTTATTTTCGAAATGATGCCTCAACTAAGGATTGATGTACCTTATGTTGGGAAAATGTGGTCAGGAAATTACTCTATATTGGCAAAGATATCAGGGAGTGGTGTACCCTGCATTTAAGATCAAATCAACTAGGGAGTGAATACCCTATGTTGGAAAAGAAGTCTAGGGAGTGGAGACCCTATGTTTAAAATAAAATCAACTAGGTATTGGAGGCCCTATGTTGGAAAATAAGACAAGGAGTGGAGATCCTATGTCTAAAATTAAATCAACTAGGGCCTAGAGAACATATGTTGGAAAAGCGACTAGGGAGTGGAGACCCTGTGTCTAAAAATAAAATCAACTAGGGAATGGAGACCCTATGTTGGAAAAGCGACTAGGGAGTGAAAACCCTATGTCTAAAATCAACTAGGGAGTGGAGACCCTGTTGTTGAAAAGCGACTAGGGAGTAGAGACCTTATGTCTAAAATTAATATCAACTAGGGAATGGAGACCCTATGTTGGAAAATGAGACTACTTAATTGTGTACCTATGCTAAAATGAATCAAGAAGGATTTATTTTTTCTTTTTTTTTTTGAGAAAATCAATTTCAAATTTTCGTTTTTGAGAAAATCATTCTTTTAAACAATTTTCCCCAACGCTTATTTTCTGACGGCATAAATAAACTATTTTTTCTTCTTTTTTTTTAAACAAAACTTCTTCTTTTTTTAAAAAATAATTATCCTAGGAGAAAAATCATCAGACTATGTTTTTTTTAATTTTTTTTTGGTATCTTAGGAGAAAGATTCATCAGACTAAGATTTCTATCATAGGAGAAAGTTCATCAGACTAGGTCTTCTATCTTAGGAGAAAGATTCATCAGACTAAGATTTCTATCATAGGAGAAAGTTCATCAGACTAGGTCTTCTATCTTAGGAGAAAGATTCATCAGACTAAGATTTCTATCATAGGAGAAAGTTCATCAGACTAGGTCTTCTATCTTAGGAGAAAGATTCATCAGACTAAGATTTCTATCATAGGAGAAAGTTCATCAGACTAGGTCTTCTATCTTAGGAGAAAGATTCATCAGACTAAGATTTTGATCCTAGGAGAAAGTTCATCAGACTAGGTTTTTTTCTTTTTTCTTTTGTGTTTTGGTATCTTAGGAGAAAGATTCATCAAACTAAAATTTTTATTCTAGGAGAAAGTTCATCAGACTAGGTTTTCTATCTTAGGTGAAATATTCATCAGACTAAGACGTTGATCCTAGGAGAAAATTCATCAGACTAGGTCTCTTTTTTTTGTATCTTAGGAGAAAGATTCGTCAGACTAAGATTTCGATCCTAGGAGAAAGTTCATCAGATAAGGTCTTCTATCATTTTTTTGTATCTTAGGAGAAAGATTCATCGGACTAGGTTTTCTTTATCTTAGGAGAAAGATTCATCAGACTAAGACATTTATCCTAGGATAAAGATTCATCAGACTAGGTTTTTTATTATCTTAGGAGAAAGATTAATCAGACTAAGAATGTAACGACCCGATCGGTCGTTTTGAGCTCTAGCGCGTCGTTCAGCGATTTGAAGTCATGAGTAGCTCCATTTCAGGTATTATGACTTTTAGGCATGGTCGGAGTTGAATTTCGGGGAGTTCGGAGTCAAATTGAAAAGAAAATTCTCATTCCAGAAGCCTAAGTTGGAGAAATTGACTAAGATTGGAATTTTAAGTAAACGACCTCCGAATCAGGATTCGAAGATTCCTGCATGTTCGTATGATGATTTCGGACTTGGGAGTATGTCCGGAATGGGTTTTGGATAACCCGGGAGCGTTTCGGCGCATGTTCTGGAAAATAGCATTTTAGAAGAATTTCCTAAGTTTGCTTAGAAGCGCATTTCAGTGATATTGATGTTTGTTTGGGATTCCGAGCCTGGGAATAGCTCTATATGGTGATTCTGTATTTGGGAGCGCGATCAGAAGTGAATTCGGATGTCCGTAGGTTATTTTGAAGTCATTTGGCTAAAGATAGAAATTTGAAGGTTTTTGAGAAATCGGACCGGAAGTGGAAATTTTGATGTCGAGGTCAAAATGTGATTCTAGAAGTTGGAGCAGGTCTGTAATGTCAAATATGACTTGTGTGCAAAATTTGGGGTCAATCGGACGTGATTTGATAAGTTTCGGCATCGGATGTGGAACTTTGGAATTTCAAGTTCTTAAAGTTTCAGTTTTAGTGCGATTCATGATTTCGGTGTTGTTTGAGGTGATTTGAGGCCTCGAGAAAGTCCGCATTGTACTTTGCAATAGGTTGGTGAAATTGGACGGGGTCCCAGGGGCCTCGGATGGATTCCAGCTGGTTAACGAATCAAGTTTGGAGTTTGAAAAGGGGCTGAAATTGTTGTCATCTGGTGTGACCGCACATGCGAGGCTTGGGCCGCAGGTGCGGAGACGCAGGTGCGGCTTTGGCACCGCAGGTGCAAGAGTTTGATGGCTTGGCTGGGAGTGGAGGTGCGATGTAAGTTTTGCATCTGCGAAAGCGCAGATGCGGACAACGGGGCGCAGGTGCGAAGTTTGGCTGGGGGTGAGGAAGCCGCAGGTGCGGAAGTTTGGGCGCACCTGCGGAAGCGCAGGTGCGAGATTAGGATCGCAGGTGCGAAAATAGGCCTTGGCAGAATGTTTTAAAACCGGGATTTCTTGGCCATTTCTTCACTTTTCACTTGGTGTGGGCGATTTTGGAAGGCTTCAAAGGGGGATCTTCATCATGAATTACAAGTTAAGTAAATTCCTCCCATTTTTGAGTGAGATACAAGGATTATACATGAATTTGAACATGGAAATTAGTAGGGAAATGGGATTTTTGGATGAAAACCTAGAAATTTCATTTTGGATTTCTACCACGAATTTGAGCATTGAATTTAGAGTAAATTATATATTTGAGTTACTATGTCCATGGGTAGGATATATTTTCGAGAAAATTCGGAATCCGGGCATGTGGGCCCAGGGGCATTTTGGTCAATTCACTGAGCGGAGTTGGGAAAGTATATAATTTTAATTGGTTATGAGTATTAGAATGAATTTTCATTGCTTTGCCCGTTATTTTGTAGTTTCGGGGCGTTGTGCATCCATTGGAGTCGTCGGAAGGGCTTGGAAGTAGGTTGTGGAATTTCGGAGCGAGGTAAGCCTGCTTCTAACTTTGTGAGGGGGAATTGTCCCCCTAGGGGAACTAATTAAATGTGCTACTATCTGCGGGGGCTATGTACACACGAGGTGATGGGAGTCCGTGCATAGATACTATTATGCCATGTCCAAGTAGTCTAGGACCCACTAGCATGCCTTACGTGTTGTACATGTGATCCTGCCAATAATATTAGACTGATAATGCTATTGAATTTATAATTTATTTCCTATGAAGGCTAGAGTGTACCTTTCTTAATCATTTAGAAAGAGAATTGACTCTTCCGTGGATAATTGTATTCCTAATAAGGTTATATTATTGAACATTATTAAACTTGGCAAATGAATTTCGAGAAAAGATTTAAATACTATTTTTGTGACTTTTAAAAGAGAAACTTGTCATCTACTTGAGTATTTGTTTTCCCGATGTAGTCGGGGTGGATTGTTGATTTTGCATGACTGCATGTGACCGCTTTGCAATTTATATTCCGCGAGCTGAGTGTTATTTCCCCCACTCATATGGGAGCGGGCGTACGCCACAGCGAGATTGAAAGATGAAAATATGGTTCGGGCCGTTCTACCCTCGGCAGTGCACAAATATGATTATTATGATGACTCAGGCCGGTTGTCCTTATCCCGTATGTGCATGTTAATTGTTAATGATTTCATGGATTGTTTATTTAAGATATTTGGGGAAAAAATGAAGAAGTACTGTTCATTTAAGATACATGTACTTATCTTTGAGAGGCTACATGGCTGTTTGGAGTACTTCCCTTCTTGATTCCTCATAGTGCGATTTGATTCATTTAAGGCTTATGCCTATGTTTCTTCCTACTAAATCTTAAGCGTTGCGAAGCACTTGCTATGAATCAGGAATTTGAGGAATTGAAATGGTGCTACGGATAGGGTGCGTGATGTTTTCCATGCGTACTTGTATGGGGTTGTTCTTGTTGCCCTGCAGAAGGATAATATGTTTTTTCAGCTCAATAGCTGTGTTGCTGAGAGCCTTGAGGCTATGCTCAGGTAGTGATGATGCTTATGGTTGGTTATCGTGCGATGTGAGTATGATGGTAGGATTCTAGCCCATATGTTGGGGGTGATGAATGGCTTGAAGGGAGGTCTTCTCAGGTCGTGATTTCTAGATTTCGGCATTTTAGTTCCGGCAGAGGAAAGGCATTTGGACTATAAATGGTCAGGTTTTGGATTGATAAAGTAGTAAGACTTGGTGTTTTCAAGTAAGGTGGGATATTCACCTGTGATGTGAAATCGTCGTCATTGATTGTATGGAATGTGTTAAGTTTGTTGGTGTGATGGTTTCTTCGGTTGAATTGGGTTAGAGTGTTGTGAAGTAGTATTGAATAAGCGATTTTTAGAGATCGTGGTGCGTGGTTGTTCAGGACCGAATAGTTATTTCTAATGAAGGCAGCTCGAGAAAGATGATCCTCGAAGAGTTTGAAGTCGCGGTGATCTACCGGGGTAAGAGCTGCAGAGAATGATATTGAATTGGATAACATACGACAAAGGAAGACATGTGAGAAGTGTCAGGCGGCGGCTAAATTTCTGAAACGACAGGCGTAAGGAAAAGAGGTCAGGTAGTGCTTAAAGGAATGAGATTAACAAGTGGGAGAGTGGCAGCATAACACAAGAGTTCACTGGTAAGACAGATGCCTATCTTGAGGGAATGTTTGAGAGTTTTAGTGGATGGCGATTGGGTCTACGAGATTAAGTTGAAATATGGGTTATTTCGGCGGAAGATTAGATACAACAGGGAGGAGTTGTTAGGAATGAAGGAAGACGCAATGTGGCGGTGAACTTGAAGATGTTGTAGCGCATTTAATAGACGTCCATGAGGAGCGGGCGGACTAGTAACGTTGGTAGAGAAGAAGGGTGCAGGATAGGGTATTGATGTTGTAGAGAGTGTGCAGTACAGCATCGTTTGAAGGTGTCAGCTAGTGATTTCCACATGTGGGTTATCTTTTGTGAGTAGGTTAGCGGTTGTGTGGTTGGCAAGTTTTTGTGAGGGATTCTAGTGGCTATTTGGTAGGAGGCAGAATTTGTGAATGATGCTAGAGAATTTGACTTTTTAGGGAATGCGGGGAAGTGAATTTTGAGGAATTAGACGGGTTGGTTGAGCAAGATCATCCTAACAAAGGAGAAAGGATCTCAGCAGGGTCTAGAGTGGTGCAAGGAGTAGCTTCGGTCTAAGTGGGGGAGTCCCACCACCTGTAATTGGGTTGCAGGGTTTTGTTCTCGCGGGATTGCGGATTGTTGGCAGAGTGGTAGGTTATTACAGCTAAGGGAAAGGAGTAAAATGGTGAATTGTGCATGGGATTTGATAAATATGTGCACCAGTTGGTCCTGTTGGACCAGGGTTAGGCTTGTAAAGATTCAGAATTTATGCTTAAGGCATAGGCGAGTTGCAAAGGTAGTGACTCAGTCATGTGTTTCATTGAAAAGGATGTTCATGTGCTAGAAGAGCCTTGTAGTTGATTGTATTCGGGGCCAGTCAGAGTTGGTGACTCTCAATAGTGGTCCTAATAAATTCGGAAGTTAAGAACGCATTGTTTAAGGGTTTCAGGAAGCGGTATGATTAAGAGTCGAGCTTTTGCAGTATAATTCCTTGGAAAGGGAAAATAATCGGAGTGTTCTATGTTATTTTCAGTGTGCAGTATAGTATTGGAGGAGTGAGAGAAATAAACTATGGGTTGTTGAAAGATTATCAGGAGGGTATGAGACGGGTTGCGGGATTTAGGTAACATTATCTCGTGAATCAAGGTCACTCAGAATGAGTTCTGAGTGAGGATTGAGTTTGCTATGAGTTGAAGGAATTTACTATTATTCCTAAGGCAATTGAAGATGATTAAAAGAAGATAGATTGATTAGCCATGGTTGAAATGGCACATTTACGGCAGTGATCAGTTTCGTCGGTGTAATTAAATTATACATGTGGTTTGGGCCGGTATGTGCGGGGCTTGTCGGCCGTCGTAATAGATTTCATGTGGGAGAATTCGAGTGATATGGCTTGCTAGGTGTAGGAAGATCTCGGAAGGTTTATGGTTGTTCAGACCACTACTTAAGGATTTGCATGTTGGGTGATTGTGAGAATTCACTTGAGTGTTGTTATTGTTCTCTTGAATTGACGTAAGTAAGAACTTTCTATATGATGAGGTGTTTCCGCTATTAGTGGTTCAGGAATTATGACGGAATTCATGCGCAATCTCATATTGGCATGTTAGATGTAGTAAACACTGTGTAAATGGGAGTAAGAATCGAGATTGTGGTTCGGTGTTAACAAGGATGTCATGAGCTCGGATGATCAAGAAAAAGTGATTTGAAAGTTCAGAGTAAGCTGGTGTTATCTTCAGTGTCACCTGAGATCGATATTCGGTGGAACAGGTTTTGCGTCCTAGTTATGGGTTCTTGATTCGTTCTACAACGTTAGTGTGGCCAGTGGTGGATGCACAGACTTGCTACCTTGTGTGGAATGTCGTGGGAGCATGACCACGGGATGATCGTATGAGTGTGACATGTAGTCACTTAATGGATTGAAGATTTGGACTGAGTATAAAAAATTGTAATGTTGCTTATTCGAGAATTTATGCCTGGAAGGCGTTTGGTTCATTTGGTTGTGGATTGTGGGGTGTTTTTTCCGGCTATAATGGTTGTTCTTGCGTATTATGAGAGGAAGTGGGTTATTATGGACCCAGTTCAAGCTATTAGCCTAGTTTAGTGTAAGCAGAATTAGCTTGAAGTGTGTGAAAGGGTTTAAGCATGATTATGGGCTTCATGTGAGGCAGATGTATTCATTTCAGTATAGCGCTCCTCAAGGAGGGGTGTTGGAATATCAGGTGTTGTTCCGTCTTCGTCAAATTAATGTGATATTATGATTGTGTCGTGTGAGTTGTGAAACGGCTTGATAATTTCTTATGTGTTGAGGTCCCGTGTAGTGATGATGTTATGTGAGCAGGATAGCTCTTGAGATCCANAAGACACTTTTCATCCATTAATGCCAAACTTTCGACCAAGCTTCAATTGAATAAACATCCTCAAGCCCGATCTTCACAATGATATGAAGGTGAAATTTACTCGACCTTAGTTCCAAAGTATCTCAAATCTTTATTCATCCTCAAAAGTGTCTCTTTCTCACTTATCTCATTCAAGACTAAATCAGTTTTTTAAGATCTGGCCAAAATTTCCGCATGGATGTCATATCACTAAAACTAGCGAGAAAGGAACAAACCATGGAATGACACAAAAGGACAAATTGTATTTCATTGAGTAAAGGATGGAAGGGCTTAACAACAAGACAAATAACCCAAAATCCGAGTTACAAACATAGAATAACCCGGATAATGAAAATAGCAATAAAATAGACAAACAAGACTCACATAAACAGAAAAGAGGGATAGAAGGGTTTGACTCAATAAAACAAATAAAATATGGATAACAACCCTGAAATAACCCATATAATAGAAAAAACATCAAAACAAGCTACCATTATTCCTTCCTAGTAAGGAAGGAATGACTTTTCAATGCTAAGCTTGACATTTAGCCACAAAGTTGTTCATCACAATCAGCAGAGCTTTCTCCAATTTCAAAATATTAACTTCAGTCAGCAAGTTCCCGAGAGGATTCTCATACTCCCTGTCACCACGCATCATCCCCACAAAGTGTGCATCATCATGTGTAGGTAAATGATTCTGCGTGATATTCTGGGTGTCACTGTCTGTGATCACAATCAGATTTTCCTAGATCATCCTTTCTATTTCTCTTTTCAAATCCCGACAGCTTTCAACATCGTGCCCCAGGGCATTAGAATGGTATTCACACCTTTTAGAAGGGTCAAAGCTTCTTGCACGTGGGTCCACATGATTTGGAGGAATAGGTGCAATCATGTAATAATGCTTTAATTTCTCAAACAAGCTTGCATAGACTCTCCTGTTGGAGTAAAATTATCTTTCAACATTTGTTCCTCCCTATACCCCTGGCTTGGATGCGGTGGAGACTGATGGAGACTTTGGGGTGCTGGTGCTCGCCTTCTGGGGTTTCTTGATGGCTGGACAACATACTCAAGTGGAGCAAAAGAATGTTGTGGGTTCTGAGGTGGATAGTAGTGCTCAGGGGAATCATCAAAAATCAGACGAGGCTGGTCATACCTTCGAGATGTTCTCCTAGGACCTCTTCTCGAACCTGATGTCATCATGATTTGTTCATCCTTCTAGTTCGTGTCACTAAAATTGCCAGATTCAATTTGGACAGCCTGAGTTGCGGCTTTGAGAACTGCTTGACTTATAATTTTGCCTGTCTTAAGACCATTCTCAACCATTTCTCCCATTTTGATTGCTTCCGAGAAGGATTTTCCAACTGCGGACATCATGTTTTGAAAATAATCTGGTTCTTGAGCCTGAAGGAAGACAGTGATTAGCTCGTGTTCATCCATGGGTGGCTTAACTCTAGCCGCTTGCTCTCTCCATTTAATGGCATATTCCTTGAAACTTTCAGTTGGTTTCTTCTTCAGGTTTGAAAGGGAATTTCACTCCGGGGCGATGTCGATGTTGTATTGGAACTGTTTGATAAAGGCCTGAGCCATGTCGTCCCAAACATACCAGCGAGATGTGTCTTGATCAGTAAACCATTTAGAGGCTACTCCCGTAAGGCTTTCCCCAAAATAAGCCATTAGCAATTATTCATTTCTTCCTGCACCTCTTAGCTGATTGCAATACTTTTTTAGGTGCGCTATGGGGTCTCCATGTCCATCATACTTTTCCAATTTGGGAGTCTTGAAACCAAGTGGCAAACGAAAATCGGGGAACATACATTGATCCTTGAAGGAAATACTCTTCTGACCTGCCAACCCTTGCATGTTTTTCAACTGTTGTTCTAAGCTATTCACTCTTTGAGCCATTTCTTCCTGTGCCATCTTTCGGGCAGGCTTCTCAATGTTTGCTGGAAGACCAAATAGGTATGAGTGGTACTCAGGAGAATGGTATTATTCTTGATGTGTAGCAAATTGTGACTCATGAGTTTTCCTTTGTGCTACTATTGGTTGTGGGACAGTGAAGACATGCATAACAGCAACGGTTGTCTGATTGGTTGTCAATCGCACACTTTGGGAGCGCGCAACAGAAGTTTCAGTTGTAGTCGTACAGTTGAGATAAAGACTGAATCCAGGTGGACAGAATTGATCAGACAATGAGTCCGGAATGGTAGAATTCGTGATGGATGTGAACTTTGAGAAACCATGAGAAGAAAAGGGTGATCCTTGGCCATTGGCCCATGCTTGACACATTTCAGTCATTTTTTGTTTCAGTAATCTATTTTCCTCAACAATGGTAGACTCTTGTTGAACCCTCTGACCCTGAGTCTCATGACCGCTCGTAACAGCTTCGATGTCAGTTGTCATTTTTTTCCTTGGATTTTGTGTTGTCAGCTTACCACAAACTGACCACCTCAAACTTTCTTCACAGTTCAAAATAAAAGACACGTTAGAATGGACTCAGTCGGTCCTTATTATCATTCCTTTTTTTATTTTTCTTCACTTTCTTCTTTTCTCTTTGAATACGTTCGATCGAACCTGATGTGGGTTGCCTACGTATCATGACGCCGCATGAATCAGATCTTGCGTAGTTCAGGAAGATCAAGCATAAAGGACATAAACTGACTTTTTTTTTGTGAATTTTAAATTTTTTTCGTTTCTAATTTTCGAAAGAAATACTTATAAAGAAGAAAGAAAATATTTTTTTTGATTTCTATTTTCTTTTTTTTCATTCTTTTTTTTCCAGTGAATTTTGAAAGAAAAACATCTAAAGAAGAAAGAAAAATATTTTTGGCTTTTTTGAACTTTTATGTTAAAATTGTGAAAGAAAGACTTCTAAAGAAAATATTTTTTGAATCTTGAATTTTCTTTTTAATTTTTGAAAGAAAAAAAATTCTAAAGAATAATTAAATTTTTTTTTTTTGGATTTTTAGAAGAAATTAAAAGAAAATATTTATGAATTTTTTTTTTAAAACTGGGGGACTCAAAGAGAGACTTTTCTAAAGTATGAAATAGAGAAAAATATTTTTGGATTTTTGAAAATTGGGGTCTATAAGAAAGACTTTCTAAAATAGTAAGTAAAGAAAAATCTTTTTTTGGATTTTTTGAAAATTGTGGGCCGGAACCGATGAGGTTTGCCTACGTATCTCACATAATGTGAGAATCAGACCTGCGTAGTTCTGTCAGTTTTGACTGAACCGGGGAACATGACTTTTGAAAACATTCACTTATTTTCTACCTTTTTTTAGACAAAGCTTCAGATTTCGAATACCTACCTCTCACTCTTGGTTTTCTGTTATTTCTTTTTTTAGCTGGTCAACAAACAAGTCGAAACAAATAATGTACACATAGCAGGTAAGATGCATCAGGATGGTCTTTTATTTTTGGTACACCTGTCCTAGACAGACTCAACCCCTATGTTGAGTCCCCTAAGTCAAATGCACGTGATGCAAACAAATGCACCTACTAGGGATCCGGCCTGAGGCTATGTTATTCTAAATTTAAATCCTGGGGTTTTGTTCAAGACCTGGCTTACCCGAGCGGACAGCTCGAGCCGGGGAGGGGGGGAAGCATACCGGAAATACAGAAGCTTTACTTGCTTTGCAACTTGTCCGAACCTCGTTCTAAAATTTGGATATGACTCTAACAGAAAATAAGTTACACGAAGTGCACACTTCTCAGATGATTTAGAAGACTCAGAGAGAAGAGGGTTTCGTAACAGTTTATATATAGTCCAAATAATATCAAAGCGGTAAAAAGCGGCATTTAGCAAATTATTTCAAACATGTAAAATCAGATAATAAAGCCTGTCACGACCCAAATTCCCAACACATGTCGTGATGGCACCCAACACTAGAGTCCGGCAAGCCAACAGTTGTTTACTAGTGAGATCATCCTTATTTGACTTATCAACCCCACACTTAAAAAATTTTAAGCTTAGATCATTTAAGTAAAAGAGAATAAATTAACCAACTTAAGTAAATACAGCCACAAGGATGATGAACCAATATATACAGTCCCAAAATATAGAGTCTACTATGTGTGTGCCAGGAACTAGTGTCACAAGTCCTACGGGCATACTAACATAATGTACAAAACATAATATACAATCCCACTATCTGGAAGAAATAGACGGGAAATAAGCAAAAGAAAACTCCATGGTCCTGTTGAGGATCGTCAGGAGAAAAAGCTCACCGTGAAGTCGGATCCAACTAAGCTCAGAATCGAGCTCCGGTCTGATAACCAGATGCACCAGCCTTAGAACCTGTACAATTAAGTACATAAGTGCAGCATGAGTATATAAAGAAATATGTACCCAGTGAGTATCCCGCCTAACCTCGACGAGGTAGTGACGAGAGGTAGACGTGATACTTACTAGGGTCAACATATCTAAATAACATGATTTAATAGGAACTAGGCAGGTATAATAGTCGTAGAAATCACAAAGATACACATTATCAAGTATAGTTGTATTTACCTTTGCATGTCAAATTCCACTAGCACATAATGTACCAAATTCCCTTGAACCAGTTTATACAATTACAACAAATTTCCAGCAGTGCTCCTTCCAGGGGGGCAATTTAGGCATGGTAGAGGTCGTTCATTCGATCCTCCTAAGTCAGTCCGCCCATCATATAGTGGTGCCTCTTGGGGGCATGATCCCCGCAGTTCTCATCCAGGCCGTTCTTCATTTGGTACCCTCCCAGCCTGGAGTGCAGCTCGAGCACCATCAGTTCAGGGTTCCTCTATGCATGGTTCTCCTAGTGGCCATTTTTGTGCCAGGGGTTCCTTTTAGTCCCCGTCTCCATCTCTAGGGAGTTTTTATGAGTGTGGAGTGTTCGAGCATATGAGGAGGTAGTGTCCTTATCTTCTTGGAGGTCCATCTCTGCTGAGGAGCTAGCGTTCGACTTAAGCTCCAGTTACTTCACCACCCACCCAGGCAGCCAGGGGTGGTAGTCAATCAGATAGAGGCCACCCTAGAGGAGGAGGTCGAGCAGGTGGAGGTCTGGCCCGTATGTATGTGTTTCCAGCCAGGCCAGATGCTATGGCCTCCGATGCAGTGATCGCAGGTATTGTCTCAGTCTGTCGCTGAGATGCTTTGGCTTTATTTGACCCTGGTTCTACATATTCTTATGTCTCGTCATATTTTGCATATTTCCTTGATATGCCCCGTGAGTCTTTAGTTACATCACTTCATGTGTCGACTCCGATGGGCGACACTATTATTGTGGGCCATGTGTATCGGTCGTGTGTGGTATCTATTAGGGGTCTGGAGACCCGAGTGGACCTACTGTTACTCAGCATGGTCGATTTTAATGTGATATTGGGCATGGATTGGTTATCTCCATTTCATGATGTTCTTCATTGTCACGCTAAGATCGTGACCTTAGTTATGTCAGGACGTCCGAGGGTTGAGTGGAGAGGTTATTCTGAGTATGTTCTTAGCAGGGTGATTTCCTACCTGAAGGCCCAGCGCATGGTTGAGAAGGGGTGTTTATCGTATCTGGCTTTTGTGAGGGATGTCAGTGGTGCGACTCCCGCTATTGATTCGGTTCCTGTGGTCTGTGACTTTTCGGACGTGTTTCCTGCAGACCTGCCAGGCATGCTACCTGACAGGGACATTGACTTGGTATTGACTTGGTGCCAGGCACTCAGCCTATTTCTATTCCACCTTATCGTATGGCACCAGCGGAGCTGAAGGAATTAAAGGAGCAGCTTCAGGAACTCCTGGATAAGGGGTTCATTCGTCCTAGTGTGTCACCTTGGGGTGCACCGGTGTTGTTTGTGAAGAAGAATGATGGTTCTATGCGCATGTGTATTGATTATCGACAGCTGAACAGGCTTACAGTGAAGAACCGGTATCCCTTGCCTCATATAGATGACTTGTTTGATCAGTCGCAGGGGGCCAGGGTATTTTCCAAGATTGACTTGCATTACGGCTATCATCAGTTGAACATTCAAGGGCCAGACATCTCGAAGACTACTTTCAGGACTAGGTATGGTCATTATGATTTTCTGGTTATGTCATTCGGGCTGACCAATGCCCAAGAAACCTTTATGCACTTGATGCACAGTGTATTCCGGCCTTATCTGGATTCTTTTGTCATCGTGTTTATTGATGATATCTTGGTGTATTCCCAATCTGGGGAGGATCATGAGCAACATTTGAGTGTTGTGCTTCAGACCTTGAGGGAGAAGAGATTGTATGCAAAAATTTTGAAGTGTGAGTTCTAGCTTGATTCAGTAGCGTTCTTGGGGCACATGGTGTCCAGTGAGGGTAATCAGGTTGATCCAAAGAAGATAAAGGAAGTGTAGATCTAGCCTAGACCACCATCAGCTACCTAGATTCATAGTTTCCTTGGCTTGGCAGGGTACTATCGCTGTTTCGTAGAGGGATTTTCATCAATTGCAACACCTATGACCAAACTGACCCAGAAGGGTGCTCAGTTCAGGTGGACTGAAGGGTGTGAGGAGAGCTTTCAGAAGCTCAAGTCAACTTTGGCTACAACTCCGGTGTTGGTTTTGCCTACGGGTTCAGTTCCTATACAGTTTACTGTGATGCCTCGAGAGTTGGCCTTGGAGCGATTTTGAAGTAGGACAATAGGGAGATATCATACGCGTCCAGACAGTTGAAGGTGCACGAGAAGAATTATCCAGTGCACGATCTTGAGCTAGCAGCTATTGTCCATGCCTTGAAGATTTGGCGTCATTATTTATATGGAGTGGATTGTGAGATTTTCACTGATCACCGTAGCTTCCAGCATCTTCTTAAGCAGAAGAATCTGAATTTGCGTCAAAGGAGATGGTTGGAGCTTCTCAAGGATTATGATCTCACTATTCTATATCATCCGGGGAAGGCCAATGTAGTGGCTGATGCCCTGAGTCGCAGAGCGGAGAGTTAGGGAGTCTAACCTACCTTCTAGAAGCAAAGCGAACTTTAGAACTTAATGTTCAGGCTTTAGCGGGTCAGTTGGTGAGATTGGATCTATCAGATCCCCCGCAGGTATTGGCTTGTGTAGCCTCCAGGTCTTCTCTTTATGATCAGATTAGAGCACGCCAGTATGATGATCCACACTTGCTCGTTCTTCAGGAAAGGGTCCGTTGCGGTGATGCCAGGGATGTGGTTATTGGTGATGATGGGTTCATGAGGATGCAGGGCCGGTTTTTTGTTCCCTATGTGGATCGGCTTTGAGAGTTGATTCTAGCTGAGACCATAGTTCGCGGTATTCCATCCATCCGGGTGCCGCGAAGTTGTATCAGGATCTGAGACAACATTATTGGTGGAGGCGTATGAAGAGGGATATTGTTGAGTTTGTGGCTCGGTGTCTCAACTGTTAGCAGGTCAAGTATGAGCACCAGAGGTCGGGTGGATTGCTTCAGAGATTAGATATTCTGGAGTGGAAGTGGGAGTGAATCACCATGAACTTCGTAGTTGGGCTTCCACGGACATCGAGGAGGTTTGATGCTATATGGGTTATTATGGATCGGCTGACCAAGTCCGTGCACTTTATTCATGTTGGTACTACTTATTGTTCGGAGCGGTTAGTTGATATTTACATCAGGGAGATTGTCCGATTGCTTGGGGTTCCAGTTTCTATTACTTGTGACAGAGGTACTCAGTTTTGGATGGCCATGCAGAGGGAGTTAGGTACTCAGGTTGAGTTAAGTACAGCAGTTGCAGCTTATAACTCCTTTCACAAAGGAAGATGTAGTTGATGCACTAAAAGGTATAGATGACATGAAGGCACCGGGGGGTGATGGGTTTAATGCATGTTTCTTTAAGAGAGCATGGCACATTACTGGAGATGAAATTGTAACTGCAGTATTGGAGTTTTTTACTACTGGGAGGATGTTCAAGCCAATCAATAACACAGTAGTCACTCTTATTCCTTAAGTAAAGAACCCAAGTTCAATCAGAGAGTATAGACCAATCTCATGTTGCACTACAATATACGAGATCATATCCAAAATGTTGACAAACAGATTGAGGCAAGTGATGAATGCACTGGTGGATGAGAGTCAGGCACCCTTTGTTCCAGGAAGAGGTTTGATAGATAATGTGTTGCTCAGTCATGAATTAATAAAGGGATACCGTAGGAAAGGGGTATCACCTACATGCATGATTAATATTGACATGCAAAAGGCATATGACTCACTTGAATGGGTGTTTTTGGAGCAAGTATTAACTGGACTGTGTTTTCCTAAAGTATTCATAGGATGGATTATAGAGTGTATCAGAAGTGTATCTTATCCATTTCTATTAATGGTAGTCCTACTGTGCCATTTGAAGCAAAAAGGGGGTGAGGAAGGGTGATCCAATGTCACCATTATTTTTTGTATTAGCAATGGGATATCTGACTAGAATCCTGAGACAATTGAAGGAGGAACCTAATTTTAACTATCACCCAAGGTGTGAAAAACTGAGTATTGTCCAGCTCAGCTTTGTTGATGATTTGCTACTATTTTGTAGAGGTGATGTGATATCAATACAACTACTATGTGAATGTTTTAACAGTTTTTTAAAAGCTTCTGGACTTGTGGCAAACCAAAGTAAAAGTTGCATGTATTTTGGTGGAGTTCTAACAGCAGTACAGCAGGATATCATTTAAGCTACTAGTTTTACTATTGGTGAACTTCTTTTTAGATACTTAGGAGTTCCTTTGAGCGCAAAGAGACTGTCAGTAAGCCAGTGCCAACCTTTACTGGACAAAATGTTGGGGAAAGTTAAACAATTGACAGTAAAGTTCCTAAGCTATGCAGGGAGGCTACAGTTGATAAAGAGTGTGCTAATTGGCATTCAATCTTTCTGGTCACAGGTCTTTCCACTGCCAAAGAAAATTATTTAGATGGTTGAAGGTATCTGTAGGAGATTTCTTTGGACTGGTGACACCAATGCAAGTAAGAAAGCACTGTTGTCTTGGGAGAAGATGTGCAGACCTAAATCCAAAGGTGGACTAAATATCACTGATCTTAGCACATGGAATAGAGTAGAATTATTAAAGCACCTACGGAATATTTGTATGAAGAAAGACAAACTATGGATAAGGTGGGTGCATGTTTACTATATAAAAGGGAAGTCCCGTGGCAAGTAGATGTGAAGAAAGATTCATGGGTTATTAGAAAGATACTACAGGATGGGAAATATATAAATAAACAAGGTTGGATATTGGGAAGGTGTTAGTGACAAAAACATTCTCTATCAGAAGAATGTAAAATCAACTCAGAGGAGGTTTCCCAAGTGAGATTTGGAGCAGACTATTATGCAATAACAAAGGTTGTCCAAGGTGGAAGTTCATATTGTATCTTGTTGTGCAGGGGAAGCTATTCACCAAAGACAGATTGAACATCTGGGGGTTACAAGTTAATCCAAACTGTCCACTATGTGATCAAGAGTTGGAAAGCCATCAGCACCTTTTCTTTGTGTGTATATTCTTAGCAGAAGTATGGGGGAAATTGTTAGCATGGATGGGACTGATACGAAAGATAACTAGTTGGGATTAGGAGCTTCAATGGACAACGGAACAGATGAAAGGAAAAGGGTCAAAATCCATGCTTTACAGGATGTGTATTACAAGTGCAGTTTACCAGCTAAGGATGGAAAGGAATAGAAGAGTTTTTCAGCATGAAAAGAGAAGCAGCGAAGCTATTACAGGACAGATAATCGACGAGATACATTGTATAAGCCATAGACAGATTAGCTTAAGGAAAGAGCTTGAAAAGCTAAACTTTTATCCTTAAGAAGTAGTCAGAGAAGAAGGAATGTACTGAGTTTGGGGCTGCATGTCCAAACTCAGTTTATATTGTTATACTTGTAAATATTTACTTGGTAATAAAGATTGTCTAATTACCAAAAAAAACAAGATTTAACAAGCTATAATTATTGACCTAGCACACAAGTGTTAGTTATGTAGTAACCTGATGTTAAAAGGCTAGAGTACTATTTATAATTCATCATAAATCTTGAAACATATCATTTCTTGAGCTTTTACTTTCTGAGTCAATAAGTGAAATCCTCAGGGATATGTTGACTCTTTACAAAGAATAACACATGCATACTGCAACTGGACATATGAATTTTTTTTATTCCAAATTTTGTTCAATTTAGTTAACTTTTTGAATGAGGAGTAGACAAATCATTAAGAAGGCAAATCACTTAGCAAGAAAGCTTAAAGCATGGTAATATCTCACATTACCAATATATGTGTGTGTGTGTGTATTCAAGAGGATTATTCTTTTATTTATTGTGCATCTAATATATTTTTAAAGTTAACATTGTCTTTGGATTTGGTTTGGTCTTATCAAGAGAGTTAATTGTCATGCTTTTGCTGCATATTGTTTCTTGTAGGCTTGTACTATATACAACAACTAGTGGTGTAATGACCCAGCATGTTGTTCCAAGAGTAATAGCCCCGTTTTCCCTGTTTATGCTTCATTATATGTGGTTCAGCTTCACTATGATGTGTTAGATTGGTTGGCTCAGGTCCGGAGCGATTTTTGGAGAAAAATGAGACACTTAGTCTCTTAACTTGGTTCAATAGTTGGAAAAAGTCAACCAGAAGCTGACTTACTGGTAGATGACCTCGGAATGTAGATTTTATGGCTCGGATCGCTTCGTTAGGTGATTTGGGTCTTAGGAGTGTGTTCGGAATGTGGTTTTGATGTCCGGGTAGAATTAGGCTTGAATTGGCGAAAGTTAGTTTTTGGCGATTTCCGGTCAGCAGTGGATAATAGGCTATCGGGGTCAAAATAGAATTCCGGAAGTTGGAGCAGGTTTTTAATGTCATTTTGGACGTGTGTGCAAATTTTTAGGTCATTTAGATGTGTTTTGGTTGGTTTCTGCATCTTTGGAGTTGAAAGACATTAGAAGTAGAAAGATATTAGGTTTCTAGATTTGGATTTTAGGAGTGAAAGACTACCATCGTTTAGCTCTTCTTCTTCACCCTAATAAGAATATACCCTTATTCTGATTCTACTTTTGGTCTTGTTGTTGATGCCCTTCTTCTAGTCCTGAGAGTTATAATAAACAACAACAAAGAGGAGATGAGAAATTGCCTATTAGAAGAAGTAGTAGGGATAGTAGGGTAAGTGGTGGGAGTACTTCGAGTCAGTACCCAAACCCGAATTCAGCCTCCGCAGCAGCCGAAGATGGCTGTGACACCGGTGAGTGATGGGATGAGGGGGAAAATTGTGGTCAATTTGTGGATGGCATGGGTTTATGAAGGCTCAATTTGTGGAAGGCGTTGGTTTTACTAGAGTGAAATAGGGATTTAATTTTAGGAGTGAAAGAGATTTGCATCAAACTGTGAAAGAGGGGATTTAATTTTAGGATTGTTCTTTGGGGGCGTATTGTTCTTTAAAGAATTATTCTTTGGATGTAACGAACTCTGAAGATGATGGAGTGGGTTTATTGGGAAAGGGGAAAAGGGATTTAATTAACTTTATATATTTACATTATTAAAATAAATCAAAAATATAATAAATAGGGGTTGATTTGGTGGGTTTAGCAAATTTCAGGCGGTAAATTGAGGAGGGAATGAAAAACCGTTCCAATTAAAAAATATTTCAACCGAACCGTTCCGATAAATATGTCTAGTGGAACCGTTTACAGATCCGTTGCGGAAAAACCTTCTATGGCAACGGTTCTGTTACAATTGCAACGGTTTGATAGTTAAAGTGTACTGATACCACCCAAATGCTATTGTAAAGGTTTCTGCCGTAGGTCCATTTTCCAGTAGTGACCCCTTGTGCTCCCTGAACTGTTTAAGCACATTTGGATTGTATCTATCCAAATACTTCAATAAAAAATGCCGCTCAAGTGTGGACGATCTCTTGTGCCACCATTGTAACAACCCGACCGGTCATTTCGCATATCAGGACCTCATTCTGTTAAATGAGTCTTCCCGTAACGGCTTATTATGATTTATGACTTGGGGGGATAGGTGTTTTGGGATTCCTTAAGGTTGGCCTTTAAGGCTAAAGTTTGACTTCGGTTAATATTTTGAGTAAACGACCTCGGAATCGAGTTTCGACGGTTCTGGTAGGTTCGTCCGATGATTTTGGACTTGGGACTATGTTCGGATTGGGTCTTGGATGACCCGGGGGAATTTCGGCGCCCAATATCGAAATTTGAGTTTCCTTAAGTTTCAAATTTGGCTTGAAACGTGTTTTTGTGTTATCGAGGTCCGAATGGAATTCTGAGACGGGGAATAGTTCCATTATGTCATTTACGACTTGCTTGCAAAATTTGGTGTCATTCCGAGTAGTATAGGTCAGTTCGGCGCATTTTTAGCGAATTCGAGAACTTGAAGTTCTTAAGTTATGATTCTAGGGGTTTTGGGATGTGATTTTGAGTTTTAGCATTGTTTGAGTTTTCCGAAGGCTCGAGCGAGTGCGTATTATGATTTGGGACTTGGTGGTATATTTGGAAGGGGGCTCGGGTGGGCCTAGGTGCCTCCCAGACACCACACGAGGCCAAAAACCAGCTAAAATAATTGTTGGTGCACCTGTACTGGTGTGACCGCAGGTGCGGTTTCCCAGTCGCAGGTGTGGGACCGCTCTTGCGGTCCCAGCCTCGAAGGAGTGACCTCGAGCGGGAAGTCCATTTCTCGTAGGTGCGAACAAAGTTCCGCAGGAGCGGAGCTACGGGTGCGGTCTCCTCTCCACAGGTGCGGGCCCCAACTTCCTCGTCCATTTCCGCAGGTGCAAGCCTTTGCTCGCAGGTGCGAGACCACAAGTGTGAAACCACTGTCAGGAAGTGTGTTCTTTTAAACACGGGAAAGGCTTATTTTATCCATTTTTCTTCCACCATTGTCGAATTAGGGAGCTTGGGAAAGGGCCAATCCACCTAGCTACTGAAAGGTAAGTGATTTCTACTCCAATATTACTTTAACACATGAAATCCTAGGTAGATTAACCTCCTAATTAGTGGAAAATCATGGTTTAGAGTGAAAACCTAGGTTTTATGAAAACATGGAAAATTACCACGAAATTTGCCATGGAATCATACAAAAACTATATATTAACGATCCTTAGGCTATGGGTAAATGTTTCCTTCAATAATTTCCGGAATTCGAGCACGTGGGCCCGGCATGTATTTTGAGATACTGCAAAGTGGGCTAAATTGGTTAACTAAATAGGGAAATTCCATACTTTTGAGCATGAATTGATATATTTTCATAACATTTGGCTAGTTTCGAGTCCTTGGGTGACAAGTTTGGAGTTTTAGGGCGCGTTCTTGACCCGGAGAGTAGGTTCGACACAAGGTGAGTCTCCTTTCTAACCTTGTAAGAGGGAATTGTCCCCATAGGTGATTATAAATAATTTCATGTCCTTATTTGCGGGTGCTACGCACGCACGAAGTGACGACAGTCCGTGCGTAGCTACTACTATGTTATGTTGGGTAGTTCTAGGACTCACAAGCATGCTTATATGTTACTTACATGTATTCTTAACCGTATTTTGATTTTCTTATTATCCTTGAATTGGCATGAGAACATTAGGAAGTTGTGTTCCATATTATATTGCTTAAGTTCTTGCCTTAAAGAATAATCTCTGTTAACTCCTTAAAATTGATAATTTTATGTATGTATGCAGCACCTACGTCACATGTATGATTTGTGAGCAGAATAGCCCTACTATTATGTCAATCGCGTCGCATGTTCGATTCGCGAGCGGGATAATACATGCATCTATGGTTCGAGTCATTCGACCCTCGGCAGTGCACATTTATTTTTGCGACGCTTCGGCCATACGCTTCCGGCCTATTATGTGTTATATGATTTACTGGGAATTTGATGTAATTGTATAAACTGTTTCATGTGCAAAGGGGAATTTAGTACATTATATGCTAGTGAAATTTGACATGAAAAGGTAATTACAGCTATACTTGATAATTTATATCTTTGTGATTTCTACGACTATTATGCCTGCCTAGTTCCTATTAAATTATGTTATTTAAAAATGTTGACCCTAGTAAGTATCACGTCTACCTCTCGTCACTACTTCTTCGTGATTAGGCGGGATACTCATTGGGTACATATGTGTTTATGTACTCATGCTACTCTTATGTACTTAATTGTACAGGCTCTGAGGCAGATGCATCTAGGTATTCATCCGGAGCTCGTCCCTGGCGTGTATTTGGCGTGGACTTCTCGGTGACCTGTTTTCCTTGACGTATCTCTCTGGCAGCACCTTGGAGTTCCTCTTTTCTTTTGCTATGTCTGTATTACTTTTCTTCAGACAGTAGGTCAAATTTGTACTTTCTTTTGGATACTCGTTTCTATTAGATTCCCGTAGACCTGTGACGCCAGTTCCTGGCATGCCAACGTTCTTGATATTCTATTCTTTTGGGTTGTAATTATTGGTGGTGATTAATATATTTATTGCTCACTTTGGTCTTTTAAGTCACTAATTTACTTCAAATTTATATTATGTTGAAATAAAAACCTCTTAAGTATGGTGAATTGTTTATAAATTAAAAAGTGATCACTAGTAAATTAAAGTTGGCTTGCCTGACATCGAAGTTGGGTGCCATCGCGACCTAAATTGGGATTTGGGTCGTGACAACCATTCTCTGATCTTTGTGAAGGTTGTCAAGCTCACAAACCTGTCTATCCATATCTCCTTCTTCTTCGACCTCTCTAGGCCGCCAACTCGAGTGTCACCTCCTCGACCATCATCAGGAACATCATCATCATCGTCCACTGCAACTGGTGCAGGGGGAGTGTGTGTAGAGAAGGACTCTGAACCATGGCTGCCTACATCTGAACCCTTAGAAGAACTTGCTGTGGTGGAGGGTTCATTACGGAGTTGGTATATCCAAGGGAATTGTGATGGTTGTAATGGGGCCTCAGTTTTTTCCTCCACTGAGTGGCCCTCGGAGGCTTCCCTAGACGGGATATAAGAGCTTGATTATGAGGGCTCTGTGGCTCTATCTCTCTCTGTGGTTTGCTTCTTGGCTATTACTTTCTTCTGCACTGCTAGAGGTTGAGTACCCTTACCTCGTCCTCGGGAGTGTTCACCCCTCCCTTTAGAAGTATCACCTCAGCCTCTCGATCAAACCATTGTCTGCAATACAAAGCAACATGAGTCAGTTAAAGTCCAGAAGCAGTGTCTTATAAGCTGCAGATTAAACAGTGCACAGATGTGAAAGTGCAATCAGCACAATATTGAGTGTGACCGTAGATCTCCTTGAGCGAACCGCACAATTCTAAAATGTGGTCGCACAACTGATGTTTTTAGCAAAACTCAGGTATAAAAAATGCTTATTAGTTGTTTTTACTGTGGTCTATGTTTTTTTTTATTTTTTTGTGATTTAATTAATTTATTGTTTTTATCTGGATTAGATTATTTATGTGCTAAAAATTAGTAAAAGAGATAAATTGTTATTTTATTAATTAATGTTATTAGTTGGTATAAAAAATGCTTATTAGTTATTTTTTACTGTGGTCTATATTTTTTCGTGATTGTCTGTGATTTAATTAATTTATTTATTATCCTAATAAGATTATTTATGTGCTAAAAGATTAGTAAAATAGATAAATTATTAGTATATGAATAATTAATGTTATTTGGATTTTATTGTTGTATGCATATTAATATTTGACTTTATTGTTGTTTAGTGCCATTTAGTGTTATGTTGTGTCTGTAATTGTATAAAACGCCCTTTAGCGTAGTAAAACTGATAATAAATTTTAGCTAATGGTAGTTGACTTTTTTCATGGCCACTTAAAATACTGTTACTTTAGTGAAAAATATTGGAAACTAACATATGAAATACTAATATAGAAAATTTATCAACCTAAGTATCTGTTATATGAATAATTACTAAGTTATCTTTCTAGTTATTGAAATTAATCATTTAATTATTTGTTAACCCTAATAATATCTGAAAAAAAGATGATAGTTCAAACACAAACTCTCTCGAATTTTAGTCAATAAATGTTAGAAAATAACATTAAAACAACAATATAGAAAAAATTTCAAACTAAGTATTTTTATATGAATACTTATTAATTATATCATGTATGGTTATGAAAATTAATTATTTAAACTCAGGATAACAGGCACCCCTTTGCGGAGTAACAAAATACAGGTATCTTCCGGTTACTTTAATATTCACCGAACGTTTACTCACACTCATTTTTCTACATAAAAATGATATCGGTCTATCTTACTCCATTGTAAGTGGAAACTTAACATGACTTTGTGGAGAAAAACTATAGAGTACTGAGTTATTCTCCACAACAACCGCACCCCCCAATATAATGAAATCTTAATTTTTCGCTCTTCCAACATTACGACAAAATGCAAAATAACTTAACAAACAAATATTTTGAAAGACCTAAAGGATCCTAAATGGATTTTGACCAAATTCTGAAACTCCTTAAATAGGAAAAAAAAACCAGTCCGGAGGGTAAAATAATTGTGGTATAACGCATGCATAATAGGCGATATATATTTACCACCCATTTTGAATCTGCTATACCCATATGAATTATTGGTGGGTCAGTTAAGTGCAGATGAATTATTGATGGGGCAAGACATTTTATATATAGCGCGGTGAATAACCACGCTATACATAAAATGGTACTCAGGTTTTTTTTACCTATTTGTGTCGTTCGAGTCCAAAAGAACCACACTTTGGTTCTTGACACATTGTAATGTTGGTATATTCACATTCATAATATATTTTAAGCTAAAAATAGCTAGAGAAGGACAAATTTGTATGACGTGGCTCCTGGCCAAACTTAATAATAAAAATAAATTGCAGCATAGGCTCTCGAAACACTGAAGAGAAAATTTAACTTTTATTCTCTTGATACTTGTACACGGTCGAACTCAGGCTCGTCTACTGGATGAAATATCGGGTTCGGAACATGAGGGGTTGAAGATCAACCCTGAGTCTCATCGAACCAGAACACTAGGTCGGAATGTCCGTCCTCAAGAACATTGAGTCCATGATCCCGAAATTGACCCTGACCCCGAATGAGCTCGAGGAAACATTGTTGTATAACCAACGTAAGACCATAATAACGGAAGGCCAAAATATCTTTAACCGGTCAGATACGGCACAAATCTCGGCACGTATCAATAAGGAACCGACAAATCAGCAAATCAGGAGATTCTTATCATTTATAGAATTGTACCTAAAGTTCCTCCCTTACTATATAAAGGGGTCTGATTACTTGAAAAGCATATTGTAACAATCATTCAGAAGCGATATATTATATTTATCATTAATTTCATATTTTATTGTGTCCTGATACCGATTGATGTTCTTCCAGTTCAAGGGTGGCCCTCCACCAAGGCTGTAAGTGTTCAATTCTCGTGATTTGAGCTTACTTTGTCATAATTTATTTCAATTGCTATTCACTTCATCGCTTTGTGACAATTTAATCCATGTATCCTTAAAACAACTTACAAATTTAATTGGTATTCGATTTTTAGGGTAAACAGTTTGGTGCCCACCGTGGAGCTAAGTATAATAATGGTTATTTGATACAAATATCCATAACACACAATACGCTTGTTCTTTGAGGTGTCTCTAATTTCAGGTTAAAACTAAAAATGTCGAACTCTCAATCACCACTCTTGCATGTTGGCAATGAGTCCAGCCACCATGGCGAGAACGACAACTTGGGACCCGAAAATGACGTGCCCCAGTTGACCACAGTGGAGTCCCGGCAGCAGACCCAATCAATGTTAGCTCGAATGTGTCCATCAATGCAAATTTTCCCCCCAATCCAGAGGACAGTGTCCAAAGGGATGTTCCGGTTGCACAAAGAGCACACGGAGGCAAAGATGGTGGAATCAACTTGCAAGTAATCTTCGAAATATTACAGGCTCAACAGGCGGCAATAGTCGAGAGCCTGTAATAAAAACTACAAAAAAAATTCATGAAAATGATAAAAATTGCAAGAGAAGGAGATATGGATTGATGCCCAATTGCCCTCCTTTCCTCTTGCTCTTGATTTTTCTTATTCTAAACTCTAAACCTAGATAATCTGATCCTTTAGGCGAATTGAACATTTTATAGGTTAAGTGGATTGATCCCAAACTCCCACAATTACCCTTCTCGACGTATTTTTCCCGCCAGGACTAGCGCGGGCGCGCTAGTCTCGCGCTACAGCCCGCGCTAATAGGGTTTAGCACTACTCGGAAGATCATTGGACTAGCGCGGGCACACTGGTCTCGAGCTAATGCCCGTGCTAATGGGGTTTCCTACTATCTTGACAAATTTCCAACCTTCAAATCACTTCGGAGTTACCCCATGGTCTGTTATTCTTCAAATTCGCCCGGATCACCGTCATAAGTCCTCAATAGCTTATTGTACTCCTGTGAAATACAAAAATCACCATTAGAGCCAATTTATCATCATTTAACTCACTAAAGACAATGAAACCTCATTAAGCTAGAGTATAAATATATGCTAAACTATGTGAATTCAGCCTATTATCAACACTCCACACTTAAATCATTGGTAGACCTCGAGCAATCCACTATATCCTACAAGGTTTATTTACATCAAAAACTCCCCTAGGGTGCCACACCACAAACGTTTTACAAGCACTGCACCTAGCAGTGTAACATCTATGCCTTAAGCAATGACTCTCACATGCCCTGTCATAATCTTTCTTCCTCGAAATACTATACAATGAGGTCAAGACTTACCTCTTTTTCATAAATCATATGCCCTCACTTCACACAATTTAGAGTAGTTCCATAAAAGTTAATAATCAAAGCAACAGGAAGTTTTAATCGAAATAATTCACTCACTCTCAAAAAGAACATTCATATGTCACACAGATACGCCATAGGCTTGCCCGTAGTGTAATACTCAACTAATTGAGTTCATTCAGTCTAAGATCAATAGGTCTTTATTTGGTTTTAATGTAGGCTAAGGGACGGGTAGGATACCTTTTGGGTATAGTGACTAACCTCCCTAAGAACTTTTAATACAATTACATTAACATTCAGCCCATTTTCATGCTTGGCAAGAACTTTCACCCTGCTTTACTTCATAATTACCCCATGCCACAAATTATCAAGGACTACATCTATTTATTGTCCTCTTTCTTTCTTTTGTTTTGTTTTTTTTCTAAGTGGCCTTCACTTTTGCATTTTTCATTCTATTTCCTTGATTTTCCTTACAGATCAAACCACCACCCCACACTTTGACTTTTATATATCTGCTAACAATTCAAGTGCTCGTGGGAAGTACCAGGTTCAAACAAGCAGGCTATTCAAACAATTGGTTATGGTTCATAATGTGGTTATCAAAGAAACATGCTTATAATCTCAAAGGGGTTGACTATGGTTAATTATATTCAGGTGGGTATATATTTGTGTCTGGCTTAACAAAGAAATACATATATCCCTTCTAAGACTAAACAAACTTCTATTTGGATTTGTACACACACGAGGCAAGTTCTAGGTAGCAAATGCGACATAGAATAGATGCAAAACACCTCACACACACATGGCACATAATTCAATCCAAATTGGTTCATCAAAACACTCCATTGAGCATTCAAATTTAGTTACAACATGCACCATTAAGGCATTCTACAAGAGTGAACAGGTGAGCCTAAGCGTCACACTCTAGGATTGACGGTGTTTGGGTGTAACACACTAAGGGTATCATTTTATCATTCATCACCTTGCCCAAAGGATTCATACAATAAAAGAAAATAAAAGAAGCTAGCTATACCCGATTCAAGTTAAACCCTTGGAAAAGAAGCGCGGTCAAAAGAAAAACCAAGAGGGATTTACTACACTACCTACAAAGAAAATAAAAAATCTTTTTGGTGTTTTCTTCGGACTGACCTCCCTCAAGAAAACTTCCTAAGAAATCCGTCATCAGGAGGAGTCTACTAAATTTTCTGATTTTTTTTATTTTTTTGATTGACTTGGACCCTCAAAATCCCTCGCCGAAGGGATCCGTCGTCGGGCCAAGACGACTTGATTACTATTACTAACAACAACTAAAACAGACTACACAAAAAAAAACATAAAACAAAACTGCAATTTGATCAAGTTAACCAAAACAAACTAAAGAAAATAGTTCATAACTTGTACAACATACAATACAACAGGGAAACCATCCGCCGCCCCACACTTAAAATGAGCATGTCCTCATGGACAATGAAAAGACAGAGTAAGGTAAAGGGATTTCCCTGACAGCTCAATCTTGATCAGAGACAGTGTCTGGGTTGACGTTGCAAGCACGACCCAGGGCGCGTAGCCAGCCCATAATCTTATTCTCAGACTTCTTTTGCTGGGTGGCCATCCCATCAACTCAGGTCCCCAGTTCATTCACTGAGGTTCTCAACCCAGGCACGTCGTGCTCCAGGTAATCCAACCGCTGGCCCCGACTGGCTCTAGACGGGCCTCCAACGTCCACATCTTGCTCCTCCCCCATGTGCTCAGTCTCCGCACCTCCCTGGAGATGCTCCTCCTCTGCTTCATCTTCCTCAGAGTCATGCCCAACTAATTCCTCATCGGCCGCCATTGCCTCATTTCCTGTAGTAACTCTTTCACCTTTGAAAGGATGCACCTCAGGCACCCGGCCATCGACAGCAAATATGCCTGGCACCCCAGCCACAACGCACAATCGAGTGACAAGTGATGGGTAGAAGAACCCATACCTTTGGACCTTCATGCGGACAAACATCTCCTCATGAATTAACTGTGCCACATCGAACGACCCATCTATCATGAAGCACCAAATCAGACACGCTCGAGGAATGTTCACCTCTGAAGTGTTTTTGGATGGCAATAGTCGACTATTGATCAGGTAGAACCAGCATTTGGCCTCAAACTTGAGGGCTGAGGAGTGGAATTTGTTTCCATACTTGTACCACTTTAATTCAATGCCCGATCGACAGATGGTCGGGGTGAACGTATCCCAAGGGGTCATTTTTCTACTATAGGTCCGGTAGGTGTCTACGTAACCAGCTACTGGCGGAGGTAGTGTGTACATTGTTCGGATGTGCTCCATTGAGGCATTAACCGGCCTTTTTCGCACTGTTACAACATAGTTTTCATGCTCCAAAGCATTGGCATATAATTCCCTGACAATCGTGGCATTTTCCTCATCAGGTTCCTCAAAGAAAACGTCTATGCGATGCTGCATCAACACTTCGTAAATTCTTGGGAAATTCATACTGATGGCTTCAGAGTCCATGTCCTGCTCAGGTATAGCTGTCTTATCCTCTTTTTCAGGGAATCTGTCATGCGCCTTCGCTGAGACAAACTTGTGGCTGTTGAAAGACCTCGAGTCTACTGATTTTTGGGGCCGTCCTCCGGTGGAGGTTCTTGCTGAACGACTTGAAGAGGCGCATGTGGCTTGACGCTTGCGTGGAGGAATTATACCTACAATTAGCATAGTATTAGCTTAGTACAACAGGGTGACCCAACTATGGTTACTCAGACTTCACCACAAATTGGTCACATTATTTCCCTACATTGGGGTCTTTTTACAAACATATGGTGGGCATTAACAATTTAAAACCCCAAGCACAAAATAATGGACATGAAGCACCACCACAATAACCCAAACATACTCACAACATCCCACACTCCCTATGTCATCGATTTTCAGCACAAATCAACTACTACCTATTATGTCTACCAATAATTAAAAAAAAGCTACAAGTTGTGTACACAATGGAAAAGAAAAATAAAGTTACAAAAAAAAAAATTAAGGTATGAAGTACATACATGTAGAGTTGAAGGATGGAGACGGAGTAATGGGGTTTGAAGAATTCTTAGATGGGAGTGCTTGAGTGGGTTTGCCTTCTTTTGGGGAGGAAAATTGAAGAGGAAAAGAAGAAGAAGAAGAAGGGAAAGGGTTTATGGGAGGGTGGATTTTAATTGAGAGAAGGAGGGATAATAGGGTTGTGTCGGTTGGAGGGGGGAGTAATTGGGTGGTTGGGAAAATTACTACAAGAAAATAACAAAATAAAAAAAAACTTCCTCGAAACTTACCTGTGTCGAGACGGTCTAGCGCGACCTTAGCGCTAGCTTAGCGCGGGCGCGCTAGTCCGGAGGTTGAGGGACAGTGGGAAACCCCACTAGTGTGACCTCTAGCGCGAGATTAGCGCGGCCGCGCTAGTGGTGATATAAGTGAGGCAGTGTAAAACCTAACTAACGCGACCTTAGCGCTATCTTAGCGCGGGCGTGCTAGTCCAGGCGTTAGCAGAAATTTTCTTTTGTTTTCCTCTTTCTTGTGTTTCGGTGTTCACCCGTTTTCTCGCACACCTGCATATGTTAGTAATTTATACAATAACACTATATGTGTTGGGTTGCCTCCCAACCAGCGCCTTGATTTAATGTCGCGGCACGACGAGTACAACAATCAATGGGTTGGCTCCCATGAAGCGCCTGATTTACCGTTGCGGCACGACGCAGAATGAGCGCAATTAAGGTTCACTCAGCCTCTACGGTTCAAAAAGATGCACCACTGCCAGCTCACTGGTTTCATTCATTCGCACATACATTTTCAATCTTTGTCCATTGACCTTGAAGGCGTTAGACCCATCTTCAGCAGCAATTTCCTAAGCACCAGAAGGAAACACGTTGACCACTTTGAATGGTCCAGACCAGCGGGACTTGAGCTTACCTGAAAAAAATCTCAATCTTGAATTGTTTTGCAATACTTTGTTTCCGGGTTTGAAATTTCGGTCCACAATGTTTTGTTGTGTAACTTCTTCATTTTCTCTTTATATAGCCTTGTGCTTTCAAATGCTTGAAATCTTAACTATTCTAACTCATGCAGCTCTGTGACTCGATTTTCTCCCACAACATCGAGATCCATGTTCAACTTCTTTAATGCCCACCACGCTCGATGTTCTAGCTCTACAGGAAGGTGACAGGCCTTACCAAATACCAACTTGTATGGAGACATACCAAAGTCCTATAGGCCTAGAGTGCGTCATCAAGCTTCTTCACCCAATCAGTTCTTGTGGCGTTTACTGTCTTGGTCAGCACACTCTTGATTTCACGGTTTGATACCTCAACCTGCCCGCTCGTTTCAGGGTAATAGGGAGTTTCCACCTTGTGGCGCACATCATATTTAGCCAGCAGCTTCTCGAAGACACCATTGCAGAAGTGAGTGCCTCTGTCACTAATAATAGCCCTTGGGGTTCCAAAACGGGTGAATATATTTTTCTTTAAGAACACCACCACCACTCTTGGATCATTGGTAGGGAACGCTGCAGCTTCTACCCATTTGGACATGTAGTCTACAGCAACAAGTATGTACTTATTGCCGTAGGAGCTGACAAAGGGACCCACGAAGTCTATCCCCAATACATCAAACACTTCTACTTCTTGTATTGGATTCATGGGAATCTCATGACGACGGCATATGTTCCCCGTCCTTTGTAATTTCATTACAGCCCTTCACCAATTCATGAGCATCTTTGAACATAGTAGGCCAGTAAAACTCGGCCTCTAACACCTTAGCTGATGTCCGAACTCCTCCAAAATGTCCTCCATATTGAGATGCATGACAAGCCTACGAAACAGCAAATTGTTCTATCTCGGGGACGCAACTCCGGATCATGTTATCAATGCAAATTTTAAACAAATGAGGTTCATCCCAATAGTAATTTCGGCAATCACGATAAAATCTTTTCTTTTGAACAGAAGAGAGTTTATAAGGTTAAATACCACTGGCCAGGTAGTTTGCAATATCTGCATACCATGGCACATCTTATACGCTCATGGCGAGTAGCTGCTCGTCTAGAAAGGTTTCCACAATATCCTCCAATTCAATTGCATTCTCAGCACCTTCAAGACGTGACAAGTGGTCAGCGACTTGATTCTCCGTGCCCTTGCGGTCACGAATCTCCAAATCAAATTCTTGAAGAAGCAACACCCAACGAATTAGGCGCAGCTTAGACTCCTTTTTCTCAACCAAGTATCTGATGGCTGCGTGATCAGTGTACAACATCACCCTCGACCCGATCAGGTAGGACCTCAACTTGTCAAAAGCGAACACTACTGCCAGTATTTCCTTTTCTATCACCGTGTAGTTCAGTTGAGCTCCACTAAAAGTCCTACTTGCATAGTAAATTGGATGCATTATTCTATATTTGCACTGACCCAACACGGCTCCCACTGCGTAGTCACTTGCATCGCACATAAGTTCAAACGGTTGCTCCCAGTCAGGTGCAAATGATGATTGGTGTCGTGACTAACCGCTTTTTAAGCTCCTCAAACGCTACCCTGCAATCATTAGAAAACACAAAGGAGTTATATTTTTCCAGCAACTTAGAGAGGGGGTTGGCGATCTTGGAGAAGTCTTTGATGAATCGCCGGTAGAACCCGACATGCCCAAGGAAGCTACGTATAACTCTGACTGATGTGAGAGGTGGAAGCTTTTCAATCACATCTACTTTAGCTTTGTCCACCTCAATTTCCTTACTTGACACCAAGTGCCCCAAGACGATCCCTTTTTGTACCATGAAATGGCACTTCTCCCAATTAAGCACAAGATTCGTTTCAATGCACCTCTTTAGGACACGGGTTAAATTTGCTAGGCACTCATCAAATGAATTTCCTACTACTGAGAAATCATCCATGAATACCTCCATGATATCTTCCACCATGTCTGTGAATATGGCCATCATACACCGCTGGAATGTGGCAGGTACATTGCAGAGGACAAATGGCATCCTCCAGAAGGCAAACACCCCATAGGGGCATGTGAAGGAGGTATTTTTCCTGTCTTCCGGGGCAATTGAAATTTGGTTGTACCCCGAGTACCCTTCTAGGGAACAAAAGTGAGACCTCCCTGCAAGCTTGTCGAGCATCTGATCAATGAAGGGAAGTGGGAAGCGCGCTAGTCTCGCGCTACAGCCCGCGCTAATGGGGTTTAGCACTGCCCGAAAGATCATTGGACTAGTGCGGGCGCGCTAGTCTCGCGCTAATGCCCGCGCTAATGGGGTTTCCTACTGTCTTGACAAATTTCCAGCCTTCAAATCACTTCGGAGTTACCCCATGGTCTGTTATTCTTCAAATTTGCCTGGATCACCGTCATAAGTCCTCAATAGCTTATTGTACTCCTGTGAAACATACAAATCACCATTAGAGCCAATTTTATCATCATTTAACTCACTCAGGACCATGAAAACTCATTAAGTTAGAGTATAAATATATACTAAACTATGTGAATTCAGCCTATTATCACCCACCAAGTAGGAATGAGCCCGAACCATCCCAGAAAGTTGTCCACAGAAGTGAACTTGTCTTAGAGAGATCGAATGAGAAGGATTCGGGGACCAACCCTGTAGTCATGAAGATGCTCGAGGAGCTAACAAAATGGTTAAAGTCGGGAAAAAATAAAATCGAGACGAACGATAAGAAGGTGGAAACCTACAATGCAAGGGCTGATAAACTCCTAGGAGCCCGACTGATATTGAAGGGACTAGACTCCAAGAAGTTTGTACAAAAGACTTTTCCTACAAACGTGGCTCCCAAGCTGGTCCCGAAGAAGTTCTGCATGCCCGAGATTTCTAAGTGAAACGAACGATCGACCCGAACGAGCATGTTACCTCCTACACATGCGCCATCAAAGGGAATGACTTGGAGGATGATGAGATCAAATCTGTCTTGCTGAAAAAATTCAGAAAGACCCTACCAAAGAGAGCTGTGATTTGGTATCACAACTTACCCCCTAATTCTATTGACTCATCTGCGATGCTTGTAGATTCTTTCGTAAAAGCAAAAGCTAGGTCTATTAAGGCTAAGACTAGGAAGTCAGACCTTTTCAAAGTAATGTAGAAGGATAATGAAATGATCTGAGAGTTCGTGTCCTGGTTTCAAATGGAATGAATGGATCTGCCACCGGTCACTGATGATTGGGCCGTTCAAGCTTTCACCCAAGGACTCAAATGTTCGAAGCTAGGTGGCCTCACAACAGTTGAAGCTAAATCTAATAGAGTATCCGGCCATTACTTGCGCTGATGTGCATAACCGATGTGAACAACTAATTTTTGACCACACCCAAATTCTATACTATTTTAATGTAAATATTCCTTTTAGGTTTAATCTCATTGTTTTAAACTTTTATCTTACTCTTATTAGATTTTATTCGATTTAATTAAAAAAAATACTCACATTCTTAAAATATAAATTTTATTTTTTTCTATTTACAAAAACAAATCTCAAATATATGTGTACATACATATATATATGGAGTATCTTTTAATTAAAATTTTAATAAATTGTTATATTTTCTTTGTATAATTTAAATTATAGTGTAAATATTAAATTTTCTTATTTATATAGTTTCTTTAAGTCTAAAAGTAAGTTGGTTAATGTGTGTACGTATGCATGTATGTGTATATATATATCACCTTCTTTTTGTTTAATAAAAATGGATTAAGAAAAAGTTTAAAAAAAAAAAAAGGAAGAAGAATAACCAATGAAAATAAGATGCAATCTGCATCTATTCCCAATTCCCCACTCCCCCATCTCACTCATGATCTTGCGCGCGCGCACACACACGATCTTTCACACACACCATTATATGCATAAACACCTATCTATATTTAACCCACACTTCACAAAAAAAAGGGGGGGAGGGGGGGAAGGAGACAAAAGAACAAACAAAAGGAAAAAAGGAGGAGGCAGAGAGAACGAGAAAACAAGAAGAAAAGATAAAGAAATAAAATTGAGAGGACATCTTGGAACAGAAGAAGAAAACAACGAGAAAGAGAAAGAGAGTTTGAAGACGGAGTTCGAGATTTCATTTGCGGTTCGGAATTTGAGGTTCTAAGAAAGAACGCTAAATTTTTGAAATCAGTAGATTAGTCGTGGTGTTCTTTTCTTAATCTCCGCAAAAAGTGACAATCAATTCTTTCTTATCAATTAAAAGAAGTACTGACTTGAAGCAAGATATGGTTTCTTGCTCTTTTTTTCTTTAGAAAAGTAGACGTCTATGTGAAAACTTATTTTAGAGTTATGGTTTCAATTATGTACTCATAAACGTTATCCTTTCTTTGTTTAGATCTAGCTATTACTCAGTGAAAATGTATGTTGGATTACACATGTTATGACCATGATAAAATATACTGTGGGAGAAAACTTTTGAAGGGAAGGTACGTTACTATTTCTAGCTAAGCAGTAAGCAAAAATATTATAAATATAACTACGATAAGGCTGTTAAAATTCATAATTGTCATTTATTTATTGGACGGGTATAAACACCCAGTGTGGATAAGTTTTTACCTATTTTATATGCATGTTTTGTTTGAAATATTTTATCTTTATTGTTAATAGTCTTCATTTCGGACTTTTGTTCTATGTATCCTATGATGTACCGATCTTTTGTATATAGATGATTCTTATCTTTAATAACATAGGCTCTATTCATTGAATATAAGTAAATTTAATTGCTAAAGAGAAGTAATAACTGATTCATGGTAATTTTTTTCCTTCTTTTAGTGTTTACTATTTTGAAATTAAAGGATGTTTGAATTTTATTTTTGTTTGCTGTTGATTTTTTTTTGTTTTGTTTTGTCTTTTCATAGAATAAAGTAGGAAATTTAAGATGGAATTTTGATTATTAAGAAGTATAAATATAATTATGTCAATAATATAAGGATTTAATGCAATGTAATAAATTTTCTTTCCTTTCACTTCGTTCTCTTTGATTTATTTTATTTTATTTATTTTTTAAATCTTGTTTGTAATTTAATTATAAAGTGTCATAAATGCTTTAGGCATCAGTTGAACGCCAAAGCCACTTCCACTATTGACAAGTTTAAACCTAGCGAACTTTAAGTTGGACACTGTCATGTTTTGATCACATCGTCTTTTGATTTGAATGACAATGACCATCTTAATCGGAAAAAACATAATAATTGTAAAATGTACAAATAATTGAAATGCTCTAAAATGGTAGAAAACCTTAGACGTACTTTGAATATTAGCTCATGTGTTCATACCAGAACCTTGGATTGATATGCTTAAATAATAAAAGGATCATGTGCGCATTCCGCGTCTCGATGCCTTTAGATTTAAAATAATTATGTTATAACTGTGTGTACATTCTGTATCGTGGTTTACCATTTAATTTCAAAGAAGTGCATTGTGTGCGTTCCGCATCTTGGTGAACACAATTAATATAATATAATAAGTAATTAAGCGGTAATAAATAAGCCATAATCAATAAAATACAAGAATAGCTAAAAGTTAATTTAAGCCTTACATTAGTCAATAAAGCGACCGTGCTAGAATCACGGGACTCGAGGGGTGCCTTACACCTTCCCCTTGGTCAACAGAATTCCTTACTCAGTTTTCTTATTTGCGTAGACCGTGAATTAGGAGTCAAATCTTCCTTTTGATAAGGGATTCAATAAAAGGTGACTTGGAACATCAAAACTCAATTCCATGTGGTGACTCTAAATAATAAATAATCGCTTATCAAAACGTCACTTCAATTGGAGAAACTCTTCTACATCAACCTCTTAATAGGCTTGCGTGATAAAAAAAAAAGAGGTGTGAAAACTGATATCAGTCGAAATTTAGGGTCGAAGATGATCAATTTAGGGCTCCATCCGGTGTTTATCCTATGAGATCCATCAACATAGTTAAGAGAGATATCGACTGTGATCTAAGGACAAGCAGAAATCGATACTAGCCGTACAATATAGATCGAATAAGCAGTGGGTCCGGACGGAATTCTGTGCTAAATGAAGTGAGAAATTATCGAGGTTAGAATACTTAGGGTCTCATGAGCAAGAACTGTTTTGATAGGCCTATCAGTCCTAGAGAAGCACAGAGGTTATCAGAATTTATCTTTAATGTTGATGTTGCTGCCATCGTATCAGCTATCGGACGCATCAAACACCAAATGGCCTCGAACTCTACAAATCGATCTTGCTCAAAGGAATCCAAACATATGTGCAAATATCATGGCACTCACGGCCAAAAAATATAGGATTGACGATAGTTAAGGGAGGAGGTGGCCACCTTCGAGAATTCCTTAGCGACCGAGCCAAGAATCATTTCAGAAATAGGGATTCTAACAAACAGACCGAACAAGAACAGCCTCAACACTTCATTAACATGATCATCGGTGGGGTTGATATCCCTAAGGGACTATGTTAAAGCACCCAAAAGTATCCATCACTAGGGAAAAACGGACTCGAGATTACATACCCGAGGCAACTTTGTCTTTCAACGTGAGAATGCAGAAGGGATCGTGCAGCCCCACAAAGATGCACTAGTAATATTTGAGCTCATAAATAAATCTTGAGTTAAATGTGTGCTAATTGATCCAGGTAGCTCGGCTAACATCATCCGGTCGAGGGTCGTGGAATAGCTCGGCTGACAAGATCAAATCGTGCATGCAGTCCGAGTTCTGAACGGATTCAACATGGCATGTGAAACCAATAAGGGGGAGATAACATTCCCTCATTCACTGGGACCATTCAGGAGGCCAAGTTTTATATGATTAAAGGGGACATGAGGTACAACGCCCGATTTGGGAGGACATGGATCCACAACATGAGGGTACTGCCCTCGACTCTTCACCAAGTGATAAAGTTCCCAACGCCGGGAGGGAATAAAACAATCTACGGAGAATAACTAGCCACAAAAGGGATGTTTGCAGTCGATGAAGTGATTCTGATATCAATACTCGTAATGTCAAAGGAACCAAGCTCGGGTACGAAGCAAGAGGCTAAATAGTAATTACCGATACCGGCTACGACCCAACCGGATAACAAGGGACTAGTGAAGACGATTATTAAGGGGTTCCCAGATCTTTCATACTCCCTGATGATTCTGATGATACTAAATCAATGGTCGATGAGCTGTAACAGGTCATATTGATCGAGAATCTACCCAATTAGAAGGTATACCTGGGCACGAGGTTAACTCCTGAGCTCAGGAAAAAAACTCATTCATTTTCTTGTAGATAACATAGATTGTTTTGCTTTGTCCCTGTCACGAACCGAATTACCCTCCGAACAGTCTCGTGACGGTGCCTAGTCTCTACGACTAGGTAAGCCTAAATTTTTTGGAAAATAAGACAAAACAATAATAGAAATAGTAAAGAAGAAGCAATACTATAAAATTTAGCCGCTCGGCATTTACAGCTTTTACTTTCCCAAGACCCGGAACATCACAAAGTCACAAACTCTGAACTACTGTATCTCTATACAAAGGAATAAGGAAAAATGTATCCATATATCTCCTATATCTATACTAGAGTAGGAAGGGGGCTCGTGAGATCCTGCGAACGCGGAAGAATTACCTCACGGTCTCCTAAGCAGCTGCTAAGATACACCTAGCCACTGTACGGTGCACTGGTACCTGGATCTGCACATGGGGAAAACATGAGCAGAAAAGGGTGTGAGTACTCCACATTCGGTACTCAGTAAGTTCCAAGCCTAACCCCATTCAAGTAGTGACGAAGTCAGGTTGAGGCTCTACTGAGTTTTAAAATAAGTCAATATATAAATTTAAACAGTGAAATATAGATAAGCAAATGATAAACAGGATTAATGGAAACTGGAAGAACTAATAACAGAAAGAGAGCCCTCGACTCAGCACATCATATATCTCAACAGTAAATATGCAATGCAGTACAAGGGGAAAGCTCCCGGATCTCAGTCTGTAGTCCTAATTTAAATATGCTATGCAGTACTAGGGGAAAGCTCTCAGATCTCGGTCTGTAGTCCCAATTTAAATATGCAATGCAGTATTGGGGGAAAGCTCCCAGATCTCAGTATGTAGTCCCTATTTGAATATGCAATGCAGAAGTATGTCGAATACGGCTTAATTAAACAGTTCAGGAAAAACAACAGTCAAGAATACAGTAAAACTACCTAAGCATGGTGCAAGTACTAGCAAATAAGAGGAAATCAAGTAAGGACAAGTAGGCATGCTTATTCTTAAGCTAAATACTCAGTTAAGACAAGAAACGGTAATATAGGAATGAAATGAGTGATTCCATGGAAGGAAAAGTGGAATTTTAGCAACAATGACCTGTGTACGCACTCGTCACCTCACGTACACGGCGTCCATGTAACAAAATCAGTATAAAAACGCCTAAGGGGAAGTCCCCAACACAGAGTAGGCAAGCCACTTACCTTGACTGCGCTAATCAACTCAATACTACGCTCTTGCCACGAGTATCCAACTACGGGTGGCCCAAATCTAGACAATTCGATTGCATATTGTAAATACCATTTCAAGGAAACAAAATAACTAATAAGTTCGAAGCTAATATGCGAAATTAGGAAATTCGCCCAAAAAGTCCCCCGTGCCCACGTCTCGGAATCGGGTAACAATTATATTTCCCGAACACCCATGCGCTCATGAACTCACTCAAACAAGAATCAACAAAATCCGACGTCTAAATCTCCCTAAATCCTCAGATTTCTACTTTTGGAAGTTTCATCCTAATATCATTGTTTTTCATCCAATTTCATTGATTAGATTCAGGAACTTGATAGAGATTATTGATATACAAATGGATTAACATTAGAAAACGTTATCTATGATTTTCCTCTTCAAATTCCATTGAAAATCGCCAAATCCCGAGCTCTCAATCGATTTTGGAGTTATGAATTTCAAACCCTCGGATTTTGGTATAACCAGCCCAGGGATTTCGCACCTACGACCTTAGGATCGCACCTGCGGTGCCGCACCTGCAGAAACACAATCGCAGGTGCGGAAACTCATTAAAAGGACTGGGGTCACACCTGCGGTGGCTGGGTCGCAGGTGCTGCTCCGCACCTGCGGATAATCTTCCGCACCTACGAGTCTACCAAGCCTGAACTACATCCTCACCTGCATGCACCCCCTTCGCACCTGCATGTCCGCACCTGCAAAAAACTATCGCAGGTGCGTGACACAAGAACCAGAAATGGTTCAGCTGCTCTTAAAGTTCCAATTCACCCGTTGGCATTCGAAACAACCCCGAGGCCCCCGGGACCTCAACCAAACCTACCAACTGACCCTCGTACCTTGTTCAAACTTGGTCGAGCCTTAAAAACACATCCCATAACATCAAAATCATCAATTATGCATAGATTCAAGCCTAAGAACTTATGAAATTTCTAGAATTCACATCCAATGCCGAAACACGTCAAAACTCATCCGAATGAGCTCAAATTTTGCACACAGGTCACAAATGGCATTACGGGCCTGCTGTCTCTTTCGGAATTCTATTTCGAGTTCGATATCAAAATTTCACCTATCGGTCGAAATCGCCGAAATTCTAACTTTCGCCACTTCAAGCCTAAATCTACAACCGACCTTGAAAACACATTCTAAACACGCTCTTAACCCCGAAATCATCTAACAGAGCTAACGGAGTCGCAGGAATTCCATTCCGGATCCGTCTTCACACAGCTCTAGCTACTGCCTAATTTCAAAGGCTAAAATCCACATTTAAGGACTATGTGTCCAAAATCACTCAGAATTTCATCACTCAACGCTCCGACAAGTTCCAATAACATAAATAGGCATGGGAGAAGTGGTTATTAGGGGATCGGGGCTCTAACTCTCAAAACGACCGACTGGGTCATTACATTCCCATCTTGATATGGTAGGGATCCCACATGAGATAACCACTCACAAGCTAAGCCTGGACCCTAAATTCCATATGGTCAAGCACAAGAGGAGGCCCCAGTCCGAGGTCACACATGTTTTCATCAAGGACGAGGTATCTAAACTCTTTAAAATATGGTCCATCCGCGAGGTTATGTACTCAGATTGGTTAGCAAACGTAGTGGTAGTCCCTAAAAATGGAACAAATTAAGAATGTGTGTAGACTACAAGGACTTTAACAAAGTGTGCCCCAAGGACTCCTTCCCTCTGCCCAATATAGATCGAATGATTGATGCCACGGCCGGCCACGAGATCCTCAGTTTTCTTGATGCCTATTCCGGGTAAAACCAAATACGGATAGACTGGGATGATCAGGAAAAAAATCTCCTTCACAAACTAAGTACGACATGTACTACTATAACGTCATGCCATTTGGATTAAAAAATGATGGTGCCACTTATTAACGCCTAGTAAGCCGGATGTTCTAGGAACAAATAGGAAAATCGATGGAAGTTTACATTGACGATATGTTGGTTAAGTCCCTGCGAGTAGAACACCATTTAAAGAATTTGCCGGAAACCTTCAACATTTTCAAGAAGTACAATATGAAGCCGAACCCGGAGAAATGTACGTTCGCAGTCATATAAGGTAAATTCCTTGAGTTTATGGTATCCAATCGGGGAATCGAGATCAACCCTGACAAGATCAAAGCCATTGAAGATATCACGATCGTGGACAACGTGAAGGTCGTGCAAAGATTAACTGGACGCATAGCCGCCCTGGGGCGATTCATCTCGAAATCCTCCGACAAGAGTCACCAATTATTTTCGCTATTAAAGAAGAAGAAAAAATTTTCATGGACCTGGAATGCCAACTGGCCTTGGAGGAACTCAAGCGGTATCTATTGAGCCCGCCACTATTTCACACACCGAAGCCAGACGAACAACTATACATGTACTTAGCAGTATCAGAGATAGCAGTAAGTGAAGTCGTGGTCCTGGAAGAACAAGGTATGCAATTTCTAATTTACTATATTAGCAGGACTCTAGGTGAGGCCGAAACTAGGTACCCTCACCTAGAAAAGTTGGCGCTCACTTTGCTAAGTACCTCTAGGAACTGAAACCATATTTTTGGTGCCATCCTACATGTGTTGTGACTACTTACTATTGCGAAATATAATACATATATCCGAACTCTCGATATGATTGGCCAAATGGGTCGTGAAAATCAGTGGGTACGATATTTAATATCGACCCTGGACATCCATTAAATCCAAAATTTTGACAGATTTCTTAGCCGACTTTATGCCGGCCCTAATACCTGAAGTCAAAAGAGAGTTGTTGGTAAACTCAGGGACGTTTTCAGGATACTAGAACCTTTTCACGGACGGCGCCTCGAATGCAAAATGGTTCGGACTTGGCATCGTGTTGAAGCCACCAACAGGCAATGTAGTTAGATAATCTATTAGGACTATGAAACTTACTACCAATGAGGCCGAATATGAGGCCATGATTGCAGGTCTCGAACAAGCCAAAAGTGTGGGGGCGGAGGTGATCGAAGCTAAGTGCGACTCCCTCCTCGTGGTAAACCAAGTTAATAGAACATTCGAGGTCAGAGAAGAACATATGTGAAGGTACCTGGATAAGTTGCAAGTAACATTACATCGGTTCAAGGAGTGGACTTTACAATACGTGCCCCGGGATCAAAACAGCGAGGCCAATACCCTTGCAAACCTAGGGTCATCGGTCGAGGATGACTAGCTCAACTTCGGGGCGGTCTTCCAACTCATGAGATCGATGGTGCAAGAAGGTCATGCCGAGATAAACTCTACAAGCCTGACTTGGGATTGGATAAAAAAATATATAGAATATCTGAAGACTAGAAAATTGCCCTCGAATCCAAAAGAATCAAGGGTCCTGAACATGAAGGCAGCCCGATTTAGCTTGTCCGGAGACGGAACCTTATTTAGAAGAAAGTTTGATTCCCCACTGGGGATATGTCTAGGACCAGGAGATACCGAATACGTCCTGAGGAAAGTTCACGAGGCACTTGTGGAAATCATTCAGGCGCTGAATCATTAGTTCGAAAGGTAATCAGAGCCTATTACTACTGGATTGACATGGAAAAGGATAAAAAGGAGTTCACACGAAAATGTGATGGGTGCCAAAGATACACTCTGGTGATTCATTAACCTGGGGAGCTGCTGCATTCGGTTTTGTCACCAGGGCCATTCATGAAGTGGGGAATGGACATCGCCGGCCCCCTTCCATGGGCACCTGGTAAGGTTCAATTTATATTGCTTATGACTAATTATTTTTCTAAATGGGTAGAATCCCATGCGTACGAGATGGTCAGGGAGAAGGAAGTCATCGGTTTCATTTGGGACCACATCATATGCCGGTTTGGAATACCAGTCGACATCATATGCGACAATGGGAAACAATTAATTGATTGCAAAGTAACAATATTTCTTGAAGACCACAACATCAAAAGGATCCTATCAACACCCTATCACCCAAATAGGAAGGGACAAGCATAATCGACCAACAAAACCATACTCAAAAACCTTAAAAATAAGTTAACCGACTCCAAAGGAAAATGGAAGGAAATCCTACCCGAAGTCCTATGGGAATTTCGTACGGCTTCGAAGTCTAGTATCGGGGCCATCCCGTTCTCATTTTTTACGGTGTCAAAGCTCTAATACTGGTCAAATTTGGAGAAACCAAGTATTAGATTCCGATATGCAACAAAGAAATCAAATGACGAGGCCATGAGTACGAGCTTGGAGCCTCGTTCGGTTTGCTGCCCAAAAGCAATGGATCAAAAGATATTACAACCGAAGGGCCAACCTTCGATACTTTAATGACGGGGACTTAGTATTAAGGAAGGTCACGCTGAAAACCTGAAACCCAAACGAAGGGACGTTGGGGCCCAACTAGGAAGGGCCATATCATATTATTGAAATCACCTAAAAGGGGTCCTACAAACTCGGAGCATTGAACAACAAACAACTACTAAGCAACTGGAATATAACTCACTTGAAACATATTATTGCTAAGGTATGACCCCATTCATTTTCTTTTACTCATATTTTGTACAAACGTTTGCAGGTAACCGATAAGAAGCAGTACAAAATTCTTAATCCTGAAAGCAGGCGTTGCACTTTTTTTTCCTTGGACCAGTTCTGTCCCAAATGGGTTTTCCGGCAAGGTTTTCAACGAAGCAACAGTGGATGGTGCTAACTTAGAATCGAAGACCGTTCATGATTCAGTGTCAAAGATCACATTCACAGTATCCAAGGCTTCTTTATGATCAACCTCGAATACCGGGGGGCATTACCCTTGGATATCAACTTTAGCAAGGGAAGAAACTTTGTGATCGAAGGGTCTCGATTGATAGGATTTATTGTAGGGGCCAAACGGGGAAATGAATTGTGCCCGCGTAGATTGCTTGAGCCCTGGCACAAAGCATATATGCATGTATAACTATTATGCACAAGAATAAAAAGAAGTATCTTCCTTGCGGATAAATATCTTGTCCTTTAAAAATTTTCTTTGCATATTCTCATCGAATTTCCTAGATCTGATTCCCTAAAGGTATCGAGCCCAAGGGCCACCTTCACCCGAGCTCAAACAATCACTCTCACTCTGGGACTGCCCTCCGAAAACAAACTCAGATGGTCCGAGCCATCAGAGCTCGGGACATAAGACCTATTAGGCAACGCCCGAATTTTAAAGGCTACCGCCACCCCACTCGGGGACGTCCATCTTAGGCAAGACTGGATAACTTGGGATAGCGATATTAACACGGGGAAACACCCTAACTAAAAAGTCTACGGCCATATTAACACGGCTCGGAGACGTCCGAGACACATAACAAAAACAACAAGGCCTTAAAATTTCTTAAACGGTTCTAAAGGCTACCCTCGGCAAACTATGATCTGAAAAAAGTCTAAATACTTTGGGGTTAATATTTCTAGTCACACCGAACCCCCACGAGGCCATATACGAAATAATGTTGAAGGCAAGGTTTGTTCGAACCTCCGAACATAACCTAACTATTACATGCTAAGGCATTTTGATATTTGCAATTATAAGTAATAAAACAAAGGGAAAATTCAAAAGTTGTTGAGCGGAAAAATCCTAATATACATATCAAAAATTCTTAATACAAGGTCCAAACAGACCCAATACAAATTTTTACAAAGGCCAAACGGCCTCAACAAAGCGGTAATACAAAAAGCAAAACACAAAAATATCTAAAAATGGCCTAAGTAGCCTAGTCTTCGTCGGGGGACGCATCATCAACTTCGGGGTCTCCGCCACCCTTGGACTCTCCCAAATCTTCAGACTCCTCATCATCTTTGGGATAGGCCAATTTATTTCCTCGGCCGAGCTCTTTGGCACTCTCAATCTCAGCCGATAAGTCGAAATCCTGAGCATGAATTTCCTCGAGGGCCTCCCTTTGTGATTGCCACTTTTCATGCTCGATGATAATCTTTGCTCGAACCTGAGCCGCCTCGGCATCGGCCTTCTAAATGAACACCATCTCGTCGGCATTGCCTTTAACTACTTTGGCTTCCGACTTGGCCGTCTCAAGCTCCTTGGCCAGATTTTCTCGATCGGAGACGGCTGAATTTAGCTAAGACTGGAGCTCCTCAATCGCTTTGGCCTACACCAAGGCCTTTTCCTTTATAGCTCAAAGCTGGACCTCAGTCCAAGCTAATTGTGCCCAGGCAGTTTCCTTTTTCGAGGCCAAACGATCCATGTTGTGTTTTTATTCTTCTTCATTGGCCTTTACCGCATCCCCATTTTCCTAGAGCTGCCTGATTTGATCAATCTTCTTTTGGACCTGCGGGTTCTGACCGTTAGCCACCGTATCCGAATCATCATAACTAACCTCAAGTAATTTTCATACCTACTGTACCAGGTTGACATGCTCCTTCCGAGCCGCCTCTAGCTCAGCTTGGAGTTTCTTCACCTCCCCTCACGTTACTCACTGAGGAGTTTGTGAGCACCCCTCTTCTCAGTGAGCCCTCGAGTCTCGGCCTCATGTTGGTTTAACTCTTCCCGATATTGGATAAAAGTCTCGTGATGAAGCACTGACGCCTACAAACACAAAGAAAAAAGTTATAATTATTTACAACATAATCTAAGTACATAATAGATGTCATCAGGAGGCATCTGAAGTTACCCGATTTAGCGCCTATTGTGCTTCGTTGAACAGGCAGGGTGCGACCACCTCGTTCATTTTGGCTTGATCCTCTTCGGTCACCAGTCATCAAAGATAACTGGCAACCCCTACAGGGGTAGAGATGACTCGGGCATACTTCGTAATAGACATGATAATCGACCGCTTTCGATCAGGATTCGCACTCGGAGCTGGGAACCAATTGACTAGTTTCGGAGTTGAAGAAGTCCCACTGGTTGCCGAAGATGGACTCTTCTTTGGCACCGGTAATTCACCAACCCAGTGATGTCCCTCGTGGCAGTAGAGTCTAAACCATCAAAAACGTTGTGAAAAGGGTATGCCACCCGTTGGGGCATCCTATAAGCGTCTAGGCCTCGTTGATCATGGAAATAGTAAACGAGGGCGACTCGGAGAGAACTATCACTACAAGTACGTCCTTCAAGGCACTGTCATCTACCTGAGAAGCATTGGCCGCAGTCTCTTTGTCTCCCTCCCTAACTTGGGGAAAAATGGCCTCGCACCTCTCTGGTTCGGAGGCCTCGACCACTGCCTCTTCATCGGCCTCCCTGTCTTGAGGCAGTTCGGTATCGCCTCGCACACGGGCCACTACTTCAGAAGCTTCATCCTCTTCTTCGGACTCATCCCTCAACTGATAGAGTTAGTCTGTTGGGAGCTCTCAGGCGCTTGTGCTTTCTTTGGATTTGCACACTAGCCTCCTCCTCGATTTTTTCATCTCGAGTACGGAGAACTCGGAGCCCTTTTTCTCTTCTTCTCCTCACCTTGTCTCGGAGTAGGGGACTCAAAGGGGCAATCATCGTGACCAGATGGAAGACTCATTACGACATCCTTGGAAAGACCTGCAAAGAAAAAATAAATGAGTAAGGGCTCAGCAGCCCGGAGGAAACCCAAATGTTCTCCACTCAAGAAAGGAATCTCACTGTGTGAACGGGCCTCCCACTAGCCCTTCGAAAGTTTGCACCACGCATGATCGCAATAAGATTTCTGGGACACAATGGCCTTGACTCACTCCTTGAATCAAGGGGCTGTATTTGGGACCCGAGCAACAGTTGTATCGCCACCAAGCATCAATAAGAAATAAGAAAAAGATAGTAAAAATAAAATTCTAGGAAAAATGAAACTTTAATTACATTTTGTGTTCTACTTCTCGAGTAACGATATGTACTCGGCTAGGATCAGGTATGAGGTCCTCACTCGAACAAATCAGCCTAGTCATCCTCGATCTTGATCTTCATCGATGCTCGAGAACGGGGCTTTACTAGTCCGGCGCATAAGTCTAATCAGCCCCCTCCCCCCAGAAGAGTCGAGGATTTTATAGGCGTATCAGATGGTCGATGGTGAATGAGCATTTTTCAATCTTGCTCACCAAGAACCGGAGAAGAATGACGATCCTCCAGAATAAGGGGTGGATCTTACCAAGGCACACCTCGTACCTTTTATAGAAGTGGATGATTACCGGGTCTAATGGTCCCAACGTAGAGGGATAAGTGTAATCACATAAGTATCCCTCAACCTGGGTAGTGATATTTTCTTCGGGCCCAGAAACCATCACGTTTTCTCTGGCCCAGTTGCAGTCCTTTTTTACCGTAGGAAGAATTTCTTGTTGATCGAGCATATGTACCTAAAGACCTTCTCACACCGGCCCGGTATGGGTGAAGGTTTCTCAACCTTAAAATCGGCGGCCATCGAGCACCCGCCAGGAACGAATGTGCTAAGAGGAGGTTCTGCCGCTGGTTCCTCACCGAACGACCGTGATGTAGAAGTAGTTTCCTTTTGGGGATATTTTTTTGAAATATTTTCCATTTTATTTTAACTGGAGGGTAAACGATAAAAAAGAGGAAGTTAAAGGGGTACACTTTATAGTTTGGAGTGAAGACAAGCGAAAGTTCTTACAAAGATCTCAAGAAATCAAGATACAAGTGCTTGAAAATGTAGAGATTTCTAAGGAACAAGAGTAGTAAAGGCTTGGATGTAAAGTTCGAATGAATGAAGAAGGGGGTATTTATAATTTTCAAATAATGGTTCAACGTCAGGAGTGGCCGACTAACAACGGACGAGCATTTAATGCCAGTAAGACATGATTGACGAGACATTTCGTTAATTTTTTGGTTTCTACACGGAGTACCAAGGTGAGAATCAAAAGCTCATATTGTTTCTCATCGTTAACTCTCTGAACAATGAGGGCACTATCTGTATTCGGTCAAAATCGGTCTCATCTGTTGCATGACAGATCGAGCTCGGAACTTGAGGGGTTAAAGATCGACCCCGAGTCTCATCGAATCAGAACACGAGGTCAGAATGTCCGTCCTCGAGAACATTCAGCCCATGATCCCCGAATCGACCCTGAACCCAAATGAGCTCGAGGAAACATTGTCGATATAACCAACAGAAGACAGAAATAATGGAAGGCCGAAATATCCGTAACCGGTCGAATATCATGACGGGAATCTTGACATGTATCAATAAGGAACTGGCAAATCAGCAAATCAGCAAATCAGCAGATTTTTACCTTTTATAGAATTTTAACTAAAGTAGGACTCCCCTGCTGTATAAAGGGGGTCTTATTACTTGTAAATAACGTTGTAACAATCATTCAGAAGTAATATATTATATTTATCATTAAACTCTTATTTTATCTATGTCCTGATACCGATCGAAGTTCATCCAGTTCAAGGGTGGCCCTCCCCCAAGGTTGTAACTGTTCAATTCTTGTGGTTTGAACTTACTTTATCATACTTCATTTCAATTGCTATTCAATTCATCATTTTGTGTCAATTTAATCCCCGTATCCTTAAAACCACTTACAAATTTAATCGTTATCCGATTTTGAGGTTAAACAATGCTGACCTTATCCAATCTTCTCTGCCTACATTTGCAGGTTGATACTACTATTGTTAGGATAATAAAGACCAGAACACTGCTGAGTCATCCTCTTTTTGTAACTGAACCATTTCAGCGGGTAATGAAACATATGTACCTTATTGTGTAAATTGAGCAATTGTTATTTGTGTTGACTATTCGAGGATGGATCTGATGCCTAATCCTACCATGTTGATTGAGATGAACAAATTCATCATGAGATTGAAAACTATTAATTGCATACTCATTTCTGTAGAACTAAGCACTAGTGACAGATGTAGCTTAGAATCTATGAGTTCTTTTGATCCCATAACAGAGAGAGTGTATATATATATATATATATATATATATATATATATATATATATATATATATATATATATATATATATATATATATAAAAGTTTACTAAATACAAGACTTGAGCACATAGTTTTAACAATATAATGAGTTTCGTGCAAGTTTAAACCCATTAAAATTAAATCTTGAATCCTCATCTGCTAAGCACAATAGGAGATGACTGATAGGTAGTGGAAAGCTAGCCATATTTTCAACTAAGTCTTCAAATAATTTATATATATATATATATATATATATATATATATATATATATATATATATATATATATATATATATATCTTAGTCAGAATGTAGTATATCTTTCCATAAATCTATGATTCTTCTCATATTTCAAATTAAAAGCCCTTAATAAATCCTGTTGATCCAATAAATGTAATTTTGTCGTCACTAACTCCTCAAAGGTTTTACTCAACAGGTGTGTATTCCTCTCATCCTTCTCATTCAATAAAAATCTCTGCAATCTCTATTAAAGGTGTGAAATTACCTACTGCAATTAGGGATTGATAACATTTGAGGAGAGAAAAGAGATGAAACAGAAGAAACTATGTTAGCTCGTTTTGGAATGAGTACATTACAAGTTTATATAGCTGACAGCCTCCTCTCACTCATGTGCTTCTCCCATGACTTTAACTAACTTTATCAACTAACTATTAACATCTAATTGACAGCTCAGTAACACTAACAACTTCTAACCACCAGCTAACAATCTATAACTACTTCTGGTGCTTCAATATTCCAATACTCCCCCTCAAGCTAGAGGGTGGAAGACTTCGAGCACGCCTAGCTTGAAGAGAAGAAGATGATGTTGGCTTATACCTAAGCCCTTGGTCAACAGGTCTGCAACCTGAGACTGAGTAGCAAGATAAGTGGTCTGAATCATCCATTCTTTCACTTTCTCACGAATAAAGTGACAATCATTGTCAATATGCTTTTTCCTTTCATGAAATGTGGGATTTGCAGCAATTTGGATAGATGTTTTACTATCACAATGAAGTGGAGCTGGTCCGAAAATAGACATTCCCAGGTCCTGTAACAAACCAAGTAGCCATACAATTTCTGCTACATAAGCTGCCATGCTTTGATATTCAACTTTTGCTGAGCTTCTACTTACAGTGTGTTATTTCTTCGACTTCCAGTAGATCAAGGAGTCACCTAACTTGATGGCATATCCTGTGACTGAGCGCCTAGTGTTAAGCATGCAGCCCAGTCTGCATCACACAGTGCAGTCAACTGAGTTTTGGAGTTCTTAGACAGGAATATCCCTAAGCTAGGCCATCGTTTGTTATATTTGATCACTCTTAATGCATCATTCCAGTGAGATCTCTTTGGTTGTTTCATGAATTGGCCAAGAACTTGAACTTTAAAGCAGATATATGGCCTTGTGATTGTTAGATAAATCAATTTTTCCACCAATTTTTGGTAGTTGTTTATAGGATTTTCTGTGTACCCTGTCAGCTTATCATATTTTGTAGTAGTCAATTTGATGTTGGCTTCAAGTGGTGTGGAGACTAGAATTGCACGACTTAGTCCCACATCTGATACAAACTCTAAGGCATACTTCCTTTTACTAAGAAGTATCCCTTTATGTGATCTGAGCACTTCAATTCCTAGAAAATATTGGAGCTCACCTAAATCCTTTACATTGAAATTATTGTGTCGAGTTTGCTTTGCCTTATCAATGAGATCCTTGCTACTATCAGTAATGAGAATATCATCCATGTGTATTAGGATGGTCACAATACAGTCTTCTTTATACTTAGTAATAGAGAATGGTCGTGTGAACTTTGACAGTATCCAGCTTCCAATAGAATAGTGGTAGGTTCGATGCTTCATTGCCTTGATGCTTGCTTGAGCCCATATAGGGATTCCAACAGTTTATAGACCATATACTCCCCCTGTCTTTGGAAGCCCTATGGTAAGTTCATATAGTCCTCTTCACATAAAGCTCCTTGAATAAAAGCATTGTTAACACCCATTTGTTATAAGAACCAGTTCTTTGAAGTTGTTATACTAATTACTGTCCTGTCAATAACCTTTTTTCCACAGGGGAAAAGGTCTCATGGTAGTATAGACCTTCGACTGTGTGTATCCCTTAGCCACTAATCTAGCTTTGTACTTGTCTATCTCTTCATTGGCCTTATGATTTATTTTGTATACCCATTTTGAGCATATGGCTTTCTTCCCAGTAGGTAGTAACACTAGCTCCCAAGTCTTGTTACCTTCCAATGCATCCATCTCTTGCTTTATTGCTTGCATCCAATTAGGATCTATGGAAGCCTCCTTAAAATATTTAGGCTCAATTGGCACAGAGAAGGAACCCAAGTAAACCTGGTAACTGGAACTGAGATAAGAATATGTAACATATTGCGAGATAGAGTAGGAGCAGTGTGCTCTTGGCTTGACAAAAGAAACATAGTCACTGAGCCAAATTGGTGGTCTGGCCATTGTACTTGGTCTTGTACTTTTGTTCTCATATACATGATCATCTACTACCTCTTCATATTGTTAAATGTCAATATGCTCAGGTTGTGGAAGTGCATTCTGATTAGATGAAGCAGCAGTAAGGTCTTCATCTGGTTGCTTGATCTACACGGTCTCCTGTGTTTGGTGTTGTATCATAAGGCTCCTGTGAAACAGTATCTGAATCATTTGTGTCTAGCAATGTGGTTGGAGGTGTAGCAGGTGTAACTTCTATATGTGTTATCTCCTGTGCAACATTATTCTTAGTTGTAGGATCTACTGCATATGTTGAGTCTATCCATGCATCAACTGGTTCTCTGAATAGAATAATGTATGGTGCTTCCTCCTATATTGCAGTTCAGAAAGGAAATATTGACTCTATGAACCATACGTACATGCTAACAAAAAATTGGTGATTATCAAGGTCATAAAGTTTGTATCCCTTATGTGTTTCAGAATATCCCACAAACGCTATCTTCCTGCCCCTAGCTATAAATTTGTCACCTTTAGGCAGCCTACTTGCATAGCAGAGACAACCAAATACTATAAGATGATCCAATTTGGGTGGTCTCTCATATAATAACTCAAATGGTGTTTTGCCCTGTAACACTATAGATGGTAGTTTGTTGATCAAATACACATCAATTTTGACACAGTCTCCCTCAAATCTGGTTGGCATGGAACTTTGAAAACATAGTGTTCTAGCCACCTCTAATATATGTCTGTGTTTTCTCTCCACAATTCTGTTTTGTTGTGGAGTGCATGAGCAGCTGCTTTGATGTATAATACCACAACAAGCTAAAAATTCACTGCATTTGGCATTAAGAAATTCTCTGCCATTATCAGATCTCAGAATCTTAATATTCCTGTCAAACTAATTTTTTGTTAAGGCAAAAAAAATTTTCAACACCACAAGCACTTCACATTTAGACTAAATCAAACAAATCCATGTAAATCTGTTATGATCATCTACTACTGTAACAAAGTAATATTTCTTATCATATGTAGATTTTTTATATAGTCCCCATACATCAAGGTATATTAGTTGAAAAGGACTATCAGTCCTACTGCTACTACTGAGAAACTTCAGTCTACTTTGTTTTTCCAGAGGGCATATCTCACAACATTCCTGAATGCTGATGTCAACTTTATTTATAAGGTTTGCAACATGTTCTATTGCTCAAATTGATGGGTGTCCTAGTATTAGATGCCATAGCTTTCCACTGTTATCCTCCTTATGAACTGATGCTCCTACTGTAGGCTTCATTACCTCCAACAGTATGTACAAGCCTTCCCTCTCCTTACCAATCCCCAGAACCTTCTCAATTAAGAGCCCTTGGAAAAAAGCTACATGGGGAAAAAAGCTACACGGGGAAGTTGCTTGGTTATTTTTGAAACTGAGAGAATGTTGAACTTGAAATCCAAAACATGTAATTCATTTTCAAGTTTATATTTTCCTAGGATCACTGCATCCCCTACACTTGTAATCTCTGCTCTACTAGAAGTTGGTATCTGCACCTTGCTGTTATTTTGATCTCTTAATGTTCTTAAAGCATTCAGTAATTCTCTAAATGATGTGATATGGTGTGATGCCCCTCGAGTAAATTATCCATTCAGAGGTAAAGGTGTTGGATAACTGTGAGATAATACCTGCCATGTTACATGTCATGTTGCCTACACATTCACTTGATGCAGGCTTGTCTAGCATGCCTAGAATCTGTTTGTACTACTGCTTTGTGAAGAAATGACCTTTTCCCTTCCCTTCAGAGATATTTCATCCATCTCCTGCCATTGTTTGGTTAGCAAAGGTCCTAAATCCACAAGTCTGTGGACTCTTCTTCTTGATCTTAAATTTTGTGGGTGGCCAACTATCTGGTAGCACTTTTACTTTAAATGTTCCTTGTATCCATAATGCTCATAGATTATCAAGGGTTTCTTAGTTTTAAAAACTTGGTATGTCTTTCCTGCTAACATTTTTAAAGGATCTATTCACTTAAACTACACCCAAGTATCTCTAACTTTCCTCTTGAGTCACATCAGCATAGGTTTCATTAACGGACACCACAAGTCTCCTTGCCAACAAATTACTTCTTATGTTACTATAAGTTATATTAAGTCCCATAAGAACATGTAGTAGACGATGTGATCTTAAGTGCACAACATAGGGCAGAGACTCTTTACAATCACATGAGGGAAAAGGAGCCAACACATCTAATTCATCCCAAAACACTTTCATCTTAGTATAATAAGAAGTAACTAAATCAGTACCTTGTCTCAAAGTAGCAATCTTAGCCAAAGATGATATATTCTCGTTAGATTCGACCTATCAAACCTCTCCTGAAAATCACTCCAGACTTTCTTAGCATTATATACACGATGCTCGGCACCAATTGACTCGAAATGGTGCTCCCTATCCATGATAAAACGACCACGGTGCATTTCTTCCATTATTTCGCTAATTCTCTCCTGTACATGCTTTTGACGCATGCTCCATCCACAAATCCAAGCTTGCTTTTCCCTGTGAGTGCCAATTTTATTGCTATACTGCAGATTGCATCATTCTCTGGCCCTTTGAGTTTTAGAGGTAGCAAAACTAGTCCAGGTGCATCTCCAGCTTGAAGATATAATGGATAATTATGGTTCAACGATATGACCTCATTTTCTGCCATCGTTGTGAGAAATTGAGCGAGCTTTATGTTCTTTAGTAGCTGTCAGAATCTCACCGTAAAATAAGTTTCCCTTAAGCAACCTGTATTGATATCATGTGAAATTACCTAATGCAATTAGGGATTGAGAACAATTTGAGGAGAGAAAAGAAATGAAACAGAAGAAACTATGTTAGCTCGCTTTGGAATGAGTACATGTTCAACTTTATACATCTAACAGCCTTCTCTGACTCACGTGATTCTCACGTGACTTTAACTAACTTTATCAACTAACTATTAACAGTTAATTGACAGATCATTAACACTAACCACCAGCTAACAGTCTATAACTATTTATGCTGCTTCCATATTCAAATAAAAATAAACAAAATTGTTTTACTATATGTTTCGACACGTGACAACTCTTTTAAGGAAGGTGTTAAAAGAGAGAGTCGTCACCTAATGGGTTTGAGGTGCGTTAGGGAACCTATTTGCAAATAACTCTGGTTTAATCAATTTGCGTCACCAAATATCGGGTAAGGGCTCAAATTACCTCGAAGAGAAGGTGTTAGGAACTCTTCAAGGTCCACAACTGTGCGTCCCAGTCGAACTCGAATTATATGAATTAGTCAACTAATCAGAGAGAAAAACAAGAAGTTTGGGCAGTTATTACCAAAAGTCCATGAATAAACACAGATAATTGATTTAAAGACAAGGTGGGGGTCCTAAGTTTATTAGCCTAAAGGATCACCCCTTGCAACATAAATAATACTTCGTAACTCCCTCAAGATGGGGTGTTACTCGTATTATTCAGCGGGCACAGACTATCATCTCCTGCTACCCAATTTCTATCTTTATGTTTTTACCTAGAGCGCATTAGTTGATTCTAAACCGTGCATTATGCGTGCACTACCCGTCCCATGCTTATGGCCTATGACGCATTTGGACCTATATTTTGGATTATTCTAAACTTAACTTAGGCCACTCAAAAATGAAAAAAACTAGGCGACATACAAAACAAGTTGGACATCATGTAAAGGAAATTAAGGCTCAAGTTAGCCTCCACACTTAGACAACAAATGCACGCAAACAAATTCTCATATTAGGCGTAAGACAGTTTCGGAATTAAGGCAAATTAAAGCCATTAAGCCCTATAGACATGGTTTCTCTATGACCTCGTAATTGAAACATGCAGGCGGTTTCAGGTGCAAGGTGCCATTTTATAGACATGATTTCTAAACAATTATACGGTTTAGGGGGATTTGCTATTGCATGCTGATTATTGAAATTACAGATTATAAGTGATTAAACCTATAGACATGATCTCTAGGTGATTTACGCAGTAGTTGGCAGTGATAGCCATTGAAATACTCAGAATTACTCAGTTTGATCCTATAAGCATGCTTTCTAATATTGGTATGGCTAAGCAACGAAATAGTGTTCGAAAGCTCAATATTAACACTTCAAAGTGAGTGGTAATACCCTATAGATAGGATTTCTAACGATTAACGATTGAAACTGATTTTTATACTTAGCTCCTATAGGCATGTCTTCTAGGTGAACAATATGTCAACAATAGAAAATTAACCAATTAAAGTCATATAGGCATGATTACTAGATAAAAATCAGCAGAACATAAGCTAGTATAACCCTATGTTCATTCACATTTTATGCAAATTGAAAGATTGGCCATTCACATTTTATTTCCTATAGGTATGATATCTAACAAAACATAGGAGCAGAATATGTTGAACAAATTAAACACTCAGGTCCTGTAGGTAGGTTATCTAACAACACATAAGAGCAGAACATATTGAACGAATTAAAGACCTATTGGCAAGATTTCTACATGTTTCATGCAAACCTTAGAATATACCCATTTTTCCAATTTTACTAACACCCCAATTGTTATTACAGAATTATTACAGGCCCAATGAATGAAATAAATTACAAAGTTACAAAATAAATATAGTGGGCCTAAGACAGGCCCAAAGTATACCCTGTCACACCTCCTTTTTCACTATCCCTGATTAATGAAGGGGTAATAGGGAGTTTTTCCACTTTAAGTGACATTATTCGGATTTGGGATTTATTTATTAATTTCAGAGTCGCCACACGGATTTTTTATGGTGTTCCGGGACACCATTTATTTATTAAAACCCCAAACCGAGGAAATTTTGACTCTGTTTAAAATGTCTGCGAACCAGAAATTCGGGTAAGGACTTCTGTTAACCCGGAAGAAGGTGTTAGGCACTCCCGAATTCCGTGGTTCTAGCAAGGTCGCTTAACTATTAATAATTGGCCTAATTATCTGATTAATTATGTGTTTTAAACCTATTGTGCATTTTTAATCCTTTAAACCACTTTTAGTATTTATGAAAATTATTGTTGGGACAAGCCACATTATCATACACTTGTCGTTTTGGTACATGTTGCAAACCGCGCCACATGAAATGCACCCGCGATTTACGATATGCTTATCTTATTTATTGTTAGAAGTTGTAAGGCCAGGTCACATGAAATGCACACCCGAATTGGGATTTACGTATTGTGAATATGCCACGGGAACCGTACCCATAGTCACGATGATTTATTATTAATCGTGCCTAAAACCATTTTCTACGAATAATCATGAGAATTATTCTCTAAACTAGTGATTATTGCGAGGCTAAAGTTATGGAAGATTATTATGGAAAAAAATAAATTTAATCACTAGAAAGTATTTACAACTTAAAGTTCTTACTATTGTATCTACTTACCAAATTTGACCCAACTGGACATCCCATGAAATTATAGGTCCAAGACTGATTTCTTAATCCCAATACCAATTTGCATTTAATTATGGCCCAAATCCTTTCAAATCCCAACTAAAAAACTCAAGATTTACTTAACAATCAATTTGGCCAAGAATTCATCAATTACTCAAATATTCTTAAACCACCAACTAATAGGATTAATGAACGTGAAAACCTATTACACAAACACATGGATAATTCCAACAACTATACAATAGCTACTTCATACAATGATTTTTCAAAATAAACTCAACCAACAACTAAGAACAAGCAATATATCAATAAATGAATTCAAAACTAAATAGAGATCGGACCTTGGATGAAGCAATTTCAGATTTGCAATACATAGGGAAACTCTACAAAAGTTCCAATAGCAGCTACTACACCAACACTAGACCCAGGATCGAAAACCTTATCGGAACCACGAACGGATCTACGAGCTACGACCTTGGTGGCGACTTCGGACTCGACTGAACGGGAGGACAAAGTCGGACTTTTGCCGCGTTTATGGGTGTATTTCAAAGGGCTAATGGTGCTGCGTTTTTTTACTGATTTGGGGCTGGTTTGGGGATGCATTTTGACTGAGTTTTAATGGAGTTCGAACAGCAGTTTTGCGGCTATTTCACGTTGCAACGCAACTGGTTTTTGAGGTTGTTTCATTGTAGCTTTGAGCTGGAAAAGGAAAGCTGTGTCCGGGTCATTTTTTGGGGTGGGTTTGAGCTCATTTCTTTTGGGCTGAAAAGAGCTGTGTTTATGGTTGGA